>JACEVL010000335.1:832500-882500 GCA_020284085.1 Aporrectodea caliginosa | reverse complement strand
AATTAGGTGGATGGGATTTTAATGTATTGTATTGTATTGTATTGTATTGTATCTAAAGATTTATATAGCGCCTATCTCAGAATAACTATTCAGAAGCGCTCTCAGCGTGAAAACCCCGAGGGAAAAGAAACGTCTTTAAAGAACGAGAGACCAAAGAGGAAAAACCAGTCATTATTTTAGCCTTTAATGAGGGGAAGGTCATTCCAAGTAGAGGGACCAACCGTATGCAAATATGTATGCATGAGTTGTATGTATGTACGTATGTACATGTATACGTATGTAACAGTATGTATATCATCATCATAATCCCTCTCTATGGAATCGACTTCCTCCTTCTCTACGCTCTACAATCCTCTCTAGTAGCATCTCTACCTCTTTCTCTCGCCTTAAAACCTTCCTTTTTCCTCGGAGTACCTCGCACTGGGAGCGTTTCTGAAAGGCTTATGCTATGAGAAGCGCTTTATAAATGATCAAATACAATACAATACAATACAATACAATACAATACAATACAATACAATACAATACAATAATCATCAGTTCCTGACAAAGCCGATTGGAGGCGATGGGCGCAAATAAACTTATTCTACCTCCACCATCGAAGCTTTCTCGTTATCAACTAAACCCGGTTTGTCTCTCTGGCAACCGGACTCAGACCTCCACTAGGCATAGATCTATGGATATGACGCAGCACTCATGAATAAGCTGGTGCCTTGCGCTTGGCTGTAGATTAGCGTTTTAGAAGACTAGACTTCACGATTTCGATTATGACTAAATGAAATCCACTATCATCAGTCATTTATCTTCTTTCAATAACTCTTTTCAATAACTCCTTTCAATAACTCTTTTCAATAACTCCTTTCAATAACTCTTTTCAACAACTCCTTTCAATAACTCTTTTCAATAACTCCTTTCAATAACTCTTTTCAATAACTCTTTTCAATAACTTTTTTCAATAACTCTTTTCAATAACTCCTTTCAATAACTCTTTTCAATAACTCTTTTCAATAACTCTTTTCAATAACTCCTTTCAATAACTCTTTTCAATAACTCCTTTCAATAACTCTTTTCAATAACTCCTTTCAATAACTCTTTTCAATAACTCCTTTCAATAACTCTTTTCAATAACTCATTTCAATAACTCTTTTCAATAACTCCTTTCAATAACTCTTTTCAAAAACTCTTTTCAATAACTCTTTTCAATAACTCTTTTCAATAACTCTTTTCAATAACTCCTTTCAATAACTCTTTTCAATAACTCCTTTCAATAACTTTTTCAATAACTCTTTTCAATAACTCCTTTCAATAACTCTTTTCAATAACTCTTTTCAATAACTCTTTTCAATAACTCTTTTCAATAACTCTTTTCAATAACTCTTTTCAATAACTCTTTTCAATAACTCATTTCAATAACTCTTTTCAATAACTCTTTTCAATAACTCTTTTCAATAACTCTTTTCAATAACTCTTTTCAATAACTCTTTTCAATAACTCTTTTCAATAACTCTTTTCAATAACTCTTTTCAATAACTCTTTTCAATAACTCTTTTCAATAACTCTTTTCAATAACTCTTTTCAATAACTCTTTTCAATAACTCTTTTCAATAACTCTTTTCAATAACTCTTTTCAATAACTCTTTTCAATAACTCTTTTCAATAACTCTTTTCAATAACTCTTTTCAATAACTCTTTTCAATAACTCTTTTCAATAACTCTTTTCAATAACTCTTTTCAATAACTCTTTCAATAACTCTTTTCAATAACTCTTTTCAATAACTCTTTCAATAACTCTTTTCAATAACTCTTTTCAATAACTCTTTTCAATAACTCTTTTCAATAACTCTTTTCAATAACTCTTTTCAATAACTCTTTTCAATAACTCTTTCAATAACTCTTTTCAATAACTCTTTTCAATAACTCTTTTCAATAACTCTTTTCAATAACTCTTTTCAATAACTCTTTTCAATAACTCTTTTCAATAACTCTTTTCAATAACTCTTTTCAATAACTGTCTTTTCAATAACTCTTTTCAATAACTCTTTTCAATAACTCTTTTCAATAACTCTTTTCAATAACTCTTTTCAATAACTCTTTTCAATAACTCTTTTCAATAACTCTTTTCAATAACTCTTTTCAATAACTCTTTTCAATAACTCTTTTCAATAACTCTTTTCAATAACTCTTTTCAATAACCATTTTCAATAACTCTTTTCAATAACTCTTTTCAATAACTCTTTTCAATAACTCTTTTCAATAACTCTTTTCAATAACTCTTTTCAATAACTCTTTTCAATAACTCTTTTCAATAACTCTTTTCAATAACTCTTTTCAATAACTCTTTTCAATAACTCTCTTTTCAATAACTCTTTTCAATAACTTTTCAATAACTTTTTCAATAACTCTTTTCAATAACTCTTTTAACTCTTTTCAATAACTCTTTTCAATAACTCTTTTCAATAACTCTTTTCAATAACTCTTTTCAATAACTCTTTTCAATAACTCTTTTCAATAACTCTTTTCAATAACTCTTTTCAATAACTCTTTTCAATAACTCTTTTCAATAACTCTTTTCAATTTCTTTTCAATAACTCTTTTCAATAACTCTTTTCAATAACTCTTTTCAATAACTCTTTTCAATAACTCTTTCAATAACTCTTTTCAATAACTCTTTTCAATAACTCTTTTCAATAACTCTTTTCAATAACTCTTTTCAATAACTCTTTCAATAACTCTTTTCAATAACTCTTTTCAATAACTCTTTTCAATAACTCTTTTCAATAACTCTTTTCAATAACTCTTTTCAAATAACTCTTTTCAATAACTCTTTTCAATAACTCTTTTCAATAACTCTTTTCAATAACTCTTTTCAATAACTCTTTTCAATAACTCTTTTCAATAACTCTTTTCAATAACTCTTTTCAATAACTCTTTTCAATAACTCTTTTCAATAACTCTTTTCAATAACTCTTTTCAATAACTCTTTTCAATAACTCTTTTCAATAACTCTTTTCAATAACTCTTTTCAATAACTCTTTTCAATAACTCTTTTCAATAACTCTTTTCAATAACTCTTTTCAATAACTCTTTTCAATAACTCTTTTCAATAACTCTTTTTCAATAACTCTTTTCAATAACTCTTTTCAATAACTCTTTTCAATAACTCTTTTCAATAACTCTTTTCAATAACTCTTTTCAATAACTCTTTTCAATAACTCTTTTCAATAACTCTTTTCAATAACTCCTTTCAATAACTCTTTTCAATAACTCTTTCAATAACTCTTTTCAATAACTCTTTTCAATAACTCTTTTCAATAACTCTTTTCAATAACTCTTTTCAATAACTCTTTTCAATAACTCTTTTCAATAACTCTTTTCAATAACTCTTTTCAATAACTCTTTTCAATAACTCTTTTCAATAACTCTTTTCAATAACTCTTTTCAATAACTCTTTTCAATAACTCTTTTCAATAACTCTTTTCAATAACTCTTTTCAATAACTTTTCTTTTTTCAATAACTCTTTTCAATAACTCTTTTTTCAATAACTCTTTTCAATAACTCTTTTCAATAACTCTTTTTCAATAACTCTTTTCAATAACTCTTTTCAATAACTCTTTTCAATAACTCTTTTCAATAACTCTTTTCAATAAATAACAATAACTCTTTTCAATAACTCTTTTCAATAACTCTTTTCAATAACTCTTTCAATAACTCTTTTCAATAACTCTTTTCAATAACTCTTTTCAATAACTCTTTTCAATAACTCTTTTCAATAACTCTTTTCAATAACTCTTTTCAATAACTCTTTTCAATAACTCTTTTCAATAACTCTTTTCAATAACTCTTTTCAATAACTCTTTTCAATAACTCTTTTCAATAACTCTTTTCAATAACTCTTTTCAATAACTCTTTTCAATAACTCTTTTCAATAACTCTTTTCAATAACTCTTTTCAATAACTCTTTTCAATAACTCTTTTCAATAACTCTTTTCAATAACTCTTTTCAATAACTCTTTTCAATAACTCTTTTCAATAACTCTTTTCAATAACTCTTTTCAATAACTCTTTTCAATAACTCTTTTCAATAACTCTTTTCAATAACTCTTTTCAATAACTCTTTTCAATAACTCTTTTCAAATAAACTCTTTTCAATAACTCTTTTCAATAACTCTTTTCAATAACTCTTTTCAATAACTCTTTTCAATAACTCTTTTCAATAACTCTTTTCAATAACTCTTTTCAATAACTCTTTTCAATAACTCTTTTCAATAACTCTTTTCAATAACTCTTTTCAATAACTCTTTTCAATAACTCTTTTCAATAACTCTTTTCAATAACTCTTTTCAATAACTCTTTTCAATAACTCTTTTCAATAACTCTTTTCAATAACTCTTTTCAATAACTCTTTTCAATAACTCTTTTCAATAACTCTTTTCAATAACTCTTTTCAATAACTCTTTTTTCAATAACTCTTTTCAATAACTTTTCAATAACTCTTTTCAATAACTCTTTTCAATAACTCTTTTCAATAACTCTTTTCAATAACTCTTTTCAATAACTCTTTTTTCATAACTCTTTTCAATAACTCTTTTCAATAACTCTTTTCAATAACTCTTTTCAATAACTCTTTTCAATAACTCTTTCAATAACTCTTTTCAATAACTCTTTTCAATAACTCTTTTCAATAACTCTTTTCAATAACTCTTTTCAATAACTCTTTTCAATAACTCTTTTCAATAACTCTTTTCAATAACTCTTTTCAATAACTCTTTTCAATAACTCTTTTCAATAACTCTTTTCAACTCTTTTCAATAACTCTTTTCAATAACTCTTTTCAATAACTCTTTTCAATAACTCTTTTCAATAACTCTTTTCAATAACTCTTTTCAATAACTCTTTTCAATAACTCTTTTCAATAACTCTTTTCAATAACTCTTTTCAATAACTCTTTTCAATAACTCTTTTCAATAACTCTTTTCAATAACTCTTTTCAATAACTCTTTTCAATAACTCTTTTCTTTTCAATAACTCTCTTTCAATAACTCTTTTCAATAACTCTTTTCAATAACTCTTTTCAATAACTCTTTTCAATAACTCTTTTCAATAACTCTTTTCAATAACTCTTTTCAATAACTCTTTTCAATAACTTTTTCAATAACTCTTTTCAATAACTCTTTTCAATAACTCTTTTCAATAACTCTTTTCAATAACTCTTTTCAATAACTCTTTTCAATAACTCTTTTCAATAACTCTTTTCAATAACTCTTTTCAATAACTCTTTTCAATAACTCTTTTCAATAACTCAATTTCAATAACTCTTTTCAATAACTCTTTTCAATAACTCTTTTCAATAACTCTTTTCAATAACTCTTTTCAATAACTCTTTTCAATAACTCTTTTCAATAACTCTTTTCAATAACTCTTTTCAATAACTCTTTTCAATAACTCTTTTCAATAACTCTTTTCAATAACTCTTTTCAATAACTCTTTTCAATAACTCTTTTCAATAACTCTTTTCAATAACTCTTTTCAATAACTCTTTTCAATAACTCTTTTCAATAACTCTTTTCAATAACTCTTTCAATAACTCTTTTCAATAACTCCTAATTCAACTTTCAAATAACTCTTTTCAATAACTCTTTTCAATAACTCTTTTCAATAACTCTTTTCAATAACTCTTTTCAATAACTCTTTTCAATAACTCTTTTCAATAACTCAACTTTCAATAACTCTTTTCAATAACTCTTTTCAATAACTCTTTTCAATAACTCTTTTCAATAACTCTTTTCAATAACTCAATAACTTTTCAATAACTCTTTTCAATAACTCTTTTCAATAACTCTTTTCAATAACTCTTTTCAATAACTCTTTTCAATAACTCTTTTCAATAACTCTTTTCAATAACTCTTTCAATAACTCTTTTCAATAACTCTTTTCAATAACTCTTTTCAATAACTCTTTTCAATAACTCTTTTTCAATAACTCTTTTCAATAACTCTTTCAATAACTCTTTCAATAACTCTTTTCAATAACTCTTTACAGCAATCTTCACAAGCTGAAAGTATTCTAGCAACGTCCGAATAGATTATTTGAGCCCTTTAGATTAACAGTGGACCTATGTCCAAAGGATTTCCATAGTACTTGGTCCACTGTTAATCTAAAGGGCTCATTTACTTCTCGATGAATACTTTCTCGGGTATCTGACATTTTACTCAAACATCTGTCTAGCCAGGACTAATCTAATCTAATGTAATGATTAATATAGCGCCGTTATCGCTAAGATATCGGTCCGATGGTGGCTTCGAGTAGAATCTCAAATTAATATTCATTGATAAACCAGGTAGAAATCGAACAGATCTGGGAAACCAGAAGCAGCCAACATTGGTATACTGATAGGTAAATCTCCATGTATTGTGTAGAAGTAAACATAGCATAGAACTCGTGTTTGTTATTGACATAATGCGTTGAATCGTTGGTAGCATCACCACCCATTTATAGAGGGGTCTTACAGTCACAGCATCAAAGATGCCAGTTATCCAGATTCTAGGAACAGTCTGCATTTTGAGTGTTTTACGATGTTGATGCCATTCAATAACACAAAGTTATCATCAAAGTGCGTAATGACGACTCTATTCGAGCGGAAACTTTAGCCTAGTACAACTAGAACCTGTTAAAGCTGTGCTGTTGTTCCCTGCAACACGAGACGAGTTGAGCGCCAGATGTTTACAGCTACTGTTACTGCTGCTAAGGTTATTCATTATTATCTAGGGCATTACCTATTATTATTATTATTATTGTTATTATTATTATTATTATTATTATTATATAATTATAATTCCCACAGAGTTATTATTATTATCTGGCATCATCATCATCATCACTCTTTCATCATCATCATTGGCATCATCATCATGCATTGATTATTCGTTACACGTGGAACAGGTCAATAAGTATTCAATCTTCACCGAGGCTCCATAACTTATAGCCTGTTACTAGAATAACAAATAATTAAGTGTACCTCGACTGATGTTCGCCTATTTGCATCTGTAAAATGGTTCGCGATGCTCATTAAGTCACTCAATTCACTAAATCAGATATCTTCTATTTGAAATACGTTTCAACACGTGTAAGGTTAGTGCTCCTGCCCGTAGGCTGCCACCTCTAGTATGGCTGACGACCACAATTATTAGAAATTGACGAATCGTCCGGTGGTGCGCCTGGCACGCATATTAACGGAACGGCTGTAGCCTCAGTTTTAGTTTGTTTAATTAGAATTCTATGGAAAATCCCTGATTAATCCTCAGCAAGTCGTGCCAAAAATATGCATAAGAACATTATCTGTTAGAGTTACTCAGCCAAGTTATGACCTATATCAATTTCAATGTCATACTTGACATTATATTGGAATTTGGCAAATTCATTTCGCGAAACAACAATGTTCAACAATTTGAAAACAATTAAGTGTAGATATATTCATGACATCCTTCGAGTTTGATTATGTTTAAGAGTTCTCCAAATGTCTTCGATGAAGAATGAGAATCCAGTCAGCAAGAATCAGGGACAAGTCCTGCCGAATACAACCTAACTGCATCGAAACTGTGTATGCTAAAACCATTATCAAGTTATTTTCGAATAACTATAGAAATGGACGGTAGGGGAATTCAGATTGCTACTCAACATAAATCAGCTCGAAATTAGAAACAGAAACAGACAAGAACTTTAAAAATCAACATAATGTTCATACGAGACATACGATACATGTACATACATACATACATACATTAGGGTGGTTCTTAAAAATAAAAGTGTGAAACTAATGTTCGCCAAGGTTCCATTTGGTTCCATTCCATCCAGAAACATCACACAAAAAGTTGTATGAAAATTTTTTAATATTTAGGACTGCCACAACACCATCAAAGTTTCACCCTTTATCAAATATAGGAGCACTCGAACAGTAAGCATAATAGTTGTAATCAAAAATGAAAAGTGAACACTTAAACCAGGAATAAATTCAACTGCCTGTAGTAGGTCCAGATTACAGCACAATTACATTTATTGCATGCCTGGTTACTAGTGATTACACTGATTAGTGATTAAAATTATTTATTAGAGTTATTATTATTATTGAGGAAATGGTAAAAAGGATCATAACTTCTCATAAAAATGGGCATAATGTTACGTTCAAATTAATCAGATGCATATAAATGAAATTAACTAGAACAGTAGAACCGTAGAATGTCATACAAAGCGAAGTTAACAAAGCACCATACAACAATTGCACAAAGAGGCAGCAACTCCGCACGACGCTCCATTTTGGCATTTATAATTTTGTCAGCATTTGTAACGAAGACCAAAAAACCAAACATTTGTAATATTTAGGACTGCCGGTCCCGAACACCATCAAAGGGCATACCACCCTTTACATCAAATATAGGAGCACTGACAAGCACGTAAGACATAATAGTTGTAATCAAAAATGAAGAAGTGAACGAGGGTAAACCAGGAATAAATTCAACTGCCTGTAGTAGCCTCACAGATTACAAAGACAATTACATTTATTGGCATGCCACCGTTACTAGTCTATTACCAGCTGATATAGTGATTACCAGATTACGCGGGGAGAGTTATCCTATGTATTATTGAGGAAATAGGTAAAACCAGTTAATAACAGTCTACAAATATGGGGCCTATTCCTGACAATATATTAATTCAAGCCATCATTTTTATTCAGTTTTAAGAGCTCTTTCTAGCGGTATATTGAATGGCAGTTAATTAGTTTTCAATTAGAATATTTTACAAGAAAACCTACAATTTTCTCGAAAAACGCTTTGTCTCGTAACTTTGGCCCTCTGGTGGGGGCGGAAGACATTAATATTTTTTTTAAATTTTGAACAGTGTTTGATCCATGCCATTAGGCAACTTTTGGTTGCTATTACTTTTCGAATTTCTAATTTTCGCTTATTTTCCACTACACCCTTTTGTGTATGCTTGTTCGAATAGATTTGTGGTTATCGGTCTCAGGAACTCACGGATCAAATACCACTAAAATGCCAATAAAAATTAATAATAAACAATCAACGAGAACATAAACATTGTAGAAATTATTTTTAAGTTGTGCTTAAGTAAAATCATCCAGCTTTTCTGTTGAAAACTAAACATAGGTCCAAAAATGCGAATCAAATACTTATACTCGAAATGACGAAAATTATTTGTAAAAATCAAAATTTCAAAGACGTTGTGGCAGTCCTAGATATTGTTCAATCCTGATAATTTTTGGGCTACATTACTTCTAAACCAATTGGCACGGAATGCCGGGTTGGCGAAAGTAAACAACTGAAGTTGAAAATTTTCCATTAGAGATGCAACCACCCTAATGAACATGTTCAGTTGAGATTTTCGTTTAAATTAGCTTGATTAAAATTCGTTATCAATACAACTGCAGGTAACTAAAATTACATCTTAGTAAGTAGTTCGATATTTGATATACGTCGGTTTTGCTTTTAGGTGTAATAAAAGTCGATGTGCAGACTCACTGTGGTGCGACGTCTATGGAAACACAGCTACTTCATCAGAAAATCGAAGATCTTCGAAACAGAACCAGAATATGGTCACATCAGACTGAAAAACTCATCAGTCAACTGAGGGAGGAAGGCATATATATCCTGAACTCTCAACTGGACAGGCAGACTGTGGTCGTTTGGATCTGGTGTCATTCACAAGCTGCCCTTGAACATATTCAGATGATGTACGAATCGAATCAGCTGAGAGATGTATTCCTTGAAAATTTTCAACCATGCACTTCAAAGATGATCAACATTGATAGGAATCAATTCAAGAAAACTATTGGCAAGTTCCTATGAATGCATTCATCACAAAGAAAACTTAGAACATGTAATCAGAATAACAGGGCTTAGTTTAATGAAATGACTAAGAGAGCGCTGGTTAAAAAATCAAATAGATGTTGAAGCGGTCAAGACAAGGTCGTTAATTTATGTGAATAGAGTGAGAAAACAACATAGAGACCCATAGAGAGAGGCTGGACAAAACCTTATCTATCAAAAGATGTTTCGAGAAGGCACCATATTATCGTAAAGCTATTTAAATTGTGTTTATGCAGTCTACTATGAGTGAAATCAAGACACTAGAAACCATAAGGTGGAATTGGAAGACAAATATGGAAATGGTACAAGTGGAAACCGCCCAGCAGCGGCAAAAGGCTTGCAATGAGATGAAAAGTATGTAAAAAGACTAAAAAATTCGGAGCAAGACAATTCGGAGCAAGACAATTCGGCGTAAGACAATTCGGAGCAAGACAATTCGGAGCAAGACAATTCGGAGCAAGACAATTCGGAGCAAGACAATTCGGCGTAAGACAATTCGGAGCAAGACAATTCGGAGCAAGACAATTCGGCGTAAGACAATTCGGCGCAGGACAGTTCGGCGTAAGAAACATCTACTGTATTTAGACTTTTGGCAACAAGACAATTCGGAGCAAGACAATTCGGAGCAAGACAATTCGGCGTAAGACAATTCGGAGCAAGACAATTCGGAGCAAGACAATTCGGCGTAAGACAATTCGGAGCAAGACAATTCGGAGCAAGACAATTCGGCGTAAGACAATTCGGAGCAAGACAATTCGGAGCAAGACAATTCGGCGTAAGACAATTCGGCGCAGGACAGTTCGGCGTAAGAAACATCTACTGTATTTAGACTTTTGGCAAAAAAGTGTATTTTAGCGTATTTAATTAAAGAGGGAGGTAAACGTGTATTTTAAAGTATTTTATTATTTTTCTTATCTGACTGCGTTAATGGAATCTGGATTGATGTAAAATTGTTTCCGAAAACAGAAATTTCATTGATGAAAAAGAATTCTTTGCGTAAATAGAAGTTGGATTGATGAAAAGAATTCGGTAAGTATAAATTACGCAGCTTAGCATCGTAAATTAATCCGCAAAGTCCATGGGTTTCAGCGTTTGTCACAAGTTCGATTGACGAAAAGAATTGTTGCTAAATAGAAGTCGGATTGATACAAATAATCTTGCTTAAATAGAAGCTGGATTGATGACAGTTATCACGAAAACCATTGAAATAATTAAATGGGGCCTACGCTAAAATACAGGGCTACCTCCATCATAAACTAAATACGCTAAAGTATTACTTTTTTCACACAATGACAGGCAATATTCTGCCATCTAGATGGCTTCGCCGAAATGTCTGGCGCCAAATTGTACATGCGCCGAATTGTCGTGTGCTAGATTGACCGGTCACCCTTCAGGTGGGATTGGAAGACAAAATGGTACTAGTGGAAAAAGCTGAGGGCAACAAAAGGCTTACAGTGAGATGAAAAGTATGCAAAAAGACCTTAAACTGTGATAATTAGATAATAATAACGACAGTACAGGTAGTCAAACGGATAGCAAGTAATTAAGGCGTTAAGCACGAGCTGTAAAATCAGGCATTAGAAAGATAATGAAGTAAAGTTAAAGCGTCGCTAGCGAGATATGGAACCAGCAGCAGTTAAACTCAGAACTCAGGTAGACACGGAACAAAAGAGAAAATTTAATGAGCAGCAAGTTAACTTAATAAATAACAAAAAGATATAAAAAAACATACAATACTTGAATCGATGATCACAGAAACCAACAGCATTGAATACAAATTCCTTTACAATAATAAAACAATGCTTCAATGCAAAAGTTAGACTTTTAGGCCTACGAATAAATAATTTGGTTTTATTTTAGTTGTGCTTGAAACGGACATGACTGTATAATAGTATATGAGATTTCAAACTTCGAGACCGAGACCGAGACAGTGGGGATCGAGACCGAGATCGAGATACAAGGTCCGAGACAGTTGAAGACAGTTCAAAACGAGTGAAAGGCACATAGAGCCCAAATACCGTAAAAACTTTCTCTCAACTTTTGATAGTCTAATACCAGGGACAAGTCACTGAAATCAGTCGATGGGATCAACTATAAAGAAATGAAATATTTAAGCCATTCTGAAATCTTCTAAAATGATTCTAATATTTAAACCAACAACATTCCATATATTAGCGACATAAGTCACATCACTCACCTTGAGAAACTGGATGTTCTTCCAAGCATTTTGCTTATGTTGGCTTTGCACTAACGGCAAACGGCATGCCATTTATTTTGTTTTTTATTGATTTTAAATTGCGTGAATAAAAATTTCACTATTTCAGGTTCTTTATGAGACATTATAAGATATTATAAGATATTCGCACGAAAACAAAGTAATAAAAATACAAACTTAAAACTGCTCTTTTCAATATCTGTTAATACCAGAAATACCGCACGATACTGTCAGAAGTATAGAACTAAAAACAGTTTGCGCGGGAACTATGGAGACCGCTTCTACAAGAGAACAAGACTTTTGCATCGAGACAGTTTCCAAAAAGTCAAGAAATGACCTTGAGACCGAAACCGAGACAGTGGGGTCTTTTACGGAGACCGAGACATCAAAAACTGTATCTCAAGACGTCTCGAGACTGAGACAGTGTCTCGAAGCAATCCAAGTCTGGATTGATAATTGAATGACCAATATTCTGTTCAGACGAACTTCAATTCTAATTGTATAATTAACATTTAGAATAATAATAATGAAAATGAACTAAATCTCAGCAGTCAATTATACAAATATTAATAAATAAAGCAGAAAAACCTATTAACAGTCAATAACTGTTGTGCAATAACTCTTTCAATGACTCTCTTTTCAATAACTGTCCGATTTCCAATAACTCTTTACTCAATATCAATCGACGTACGAAGATTTCAATAACTACTTGTATCAGGAATGACTATTTTGCGAAATGAAATTTATGTCCTCTATCGATCACATACAAATGTTATTAGTCTTTTCAATAACTGTTTTCCATAACGTCTTTTCAATAACTCTTTTCAATAACTATTTTCAATAAACTCTTTTCAATAACTCTTTCAATAACTCTTTTAAAGAACTCTTTCAATAATTCTGATTCTGAATAGAAATGCTTCTCAATAACACTTTCAATAACTCTTTTCAATAACTCTTTCAATAAATGCTTTTCCACTGATAACCAGTCAATAACTCTGTCGGTGTCGAGTAATGGTCAGTTGTCAATAACTCTTTTCAATAATCGTCTTTTCTAATAACTCTTCAGTAACTCTTTTCAATAACTCTTTTCAATCCACTCTTTTCAATAGACTCTTTCAATGACTCTTTTCATGTAACTCAAACATCTTTTGGGAATAACTCTCTTCAATAACTCTTTTCAATATCTTTTCAATAACTCTTTTCAATGCTTTCTTTTCAATATGCGCTTTCTTTCAATAGGGGCTTTTGTGCTCTGACCAGCTCTTTTCAACTCTTTCAATAACTCTTTTCAGCTCTTTTAATGATACATAACTCACTGAATAACTTTTCAATAACTGTTTCAACCACTCTTTCAATCGACTCTTTGTCAATAACTCTTTTCAACAACTCTTTTCGCTCTTTTCAATAACTCTTTTAAATGGACTAATAACTCTTTTTAATAACAAAAGAAGAAGGCACGAGGATCCGATTTCAATGGAGACTGTGTTACAATAACTCTTCAAGAACTCTTTTCAATAACTCTTTTCAATAACTCTTCTTCAATAACTCTTTTCAATAACTCTTTTTTTTCATTAACTCTTTTCAATAACTCTTTTCAATAACTCTTTTCAATAACTCTTTTCATAACTCTTTTCAATACTCTTTTTCAATAACTCTTTTCAATAACTCTTTTCAATAACTCTTTTCAATAACTCTTTTTCAATAACTCTTTTCAATAACTCTTTCAATAACTCTTTTTCAATAACTCTTTTCAATAACTCTTTTCAATAACTCTTTTCAATAACTCTTTTCAATAACTCTTTTCAATAACTCTTCAATAACTCTTTCAATAACTCTTTTCAATAACTCTTTTCAATAACTCTTTTCAATAACTCTTTTCAATAACTCTTTTCAATAAACTCTTTTCAATAACTCTTTTCAATAACTTTTCAATAACTTTTTCAATAACTCTTTTCAATAACTCTTTTTCAATAACTCTTTTCAATAACTTCAATAACTCTTTTTCAATAACTCTTTCAATAACTCTTTTCAATAACTCTTTTCAATAACTCTTTTCAATAACTCTTTCAATAACTCTTTTCAATAACTCTTTTCAATAACTCTTTTCAATAACTCTTTTCAATAACTCTTTTCAATAACTCTTTTCAATAACTCTTTTCATAACTCTTTTTTCAATAACTCTTTTCAATAACTCTTTTCAATAACTCTTTTCAATAACTCTTTTCAATAACTCTTTTCAATAACTCTTTTCAATAACTCTTTTCAATAACTCTTTTCAATAACTCTTTTCAATAACTCTTTTTCAATAACTCTTTTCAATAACTCTTTTCAATAACTCTTTTCAATAACTCTTTTAAATAACTTTTTCAATAACTCTTTTCAATAACTCTTTTCAATAACTCTTTTCAATAACTCTTTTCAATAACTCTTTTCAATAACTCTTTCAATAACTCTTTTCAATAACTCTTTTCAATAACTCTTCAATAACTCTTTTCAATAACTTTTTCAATAACTCTTTTCAATAACTCTTTCAATAACTTTTTCAATAACTCTTTTCAATAACTCTTTTCAATAACTCTTTTCAATAACTCTTTTCAATAACTCTTTTCAATAACTCTTTTCAATAACTCTTTTAACTCTTTTCAATAACTCTTTTCAATAACTCTTTTCAATTAACTCTTTTAACTCAATAACTCTTTTCAATAACTCTTTTTCAATAACTCTTTTTCAATAACTCTTTTCAATCTTTTCAATAACTCTTTTCAATAACTCTTTTCAATAACTCTTTTCAATAACTCTTTTCAATAACTCTTTTTCAATAACTCTTTTCAATAACTCTTTCAATAACTCTTTCAATAACTCTTTTCAATAACTCTTTTCAATAACTCTTTCAATAACTCTTTTCAATAACTCTTTTCAATAACTCTTTTCAATAACTCTTTTCAATAACTCTTTTCAATAACTCTTTCAATAACTTCTTTCAATAACTCTTTTCAATAACTCTTTTCAATAACTCTTTTCAATAACTCTTTTCAATAACTCTTTTCAATAACTCTTTTTTCAATAACTCTTTCAATAACTCTTTTTTCAATAACTCTTTTCAATAACTCTTTTCAATAACTCTTTTCAATAACTCTTTTCAATAACTCTTTTCAATAACTCTTTCAATAACTCTTTTCAATAACTCTTTTCAATAACTCTTTTCAATAACTCTTTTCAATAACTCTTTTCAATAACTCTTTTCAATAACTCTTTTCAATAACTCTTTTTCAATAACTCTTTTCAATAACTCTTTTCAATAACTCTTTCAATAACTTTTCAATAACTCTTTCAATAACTCTTTAACTCTTTTCAATAACTCTTTTTCAATAACTCTTTCAATAACTCTTTTCAATAACTCTTTCAATAACTCTTTCAATAACTCTTTTCAATAACTCTTTTCAATAACTCTTTTCAATAACTTTTTCAATAACTCTTTTCAATAACTCTTTCAATAACTCTTTCAATAACTCTTTTCAATAACTCTTTTTCAATAACTCTTTTCAATAACTCTTTTCATCAACTCTTTCAATAACTCTTTCAATAACTCTTTTCTAATAATAACTTTCAATAACTCTTTTCAATAACTCTTTTCAAACTAACTCTTTTCAATAACTCTTTTCAATAACTCTTTTCAATAACTCTTTTTCAATAACTCTTTTCAATAACTCTTTTCAATAACTCTTTTCAATAACTCTTTTCAATAACTCTTTTCAATAACTCTTTTCAATAACTCTTTTTCAATAACTCTTTTCAATAACTCTCAATAACTCTTTTTCAATAACTCTTTTCTCAATAACTCTTTTAACTTTTCAATAACTCTTTCAATAACTCTTTTCAATAACTCTTTTCAATAACTCTTTTCTAACTTTTTCAATAACTCTTCAATAACTCTTCAATAACTCTTTCAATAACTCTTCAATAACTCTTTCAATAACTCTTTCAATAACTCTTTTCAATAACTCTTTTCAATAACTCTTTTCAATCAATAACTCTTTTCAATAACTCTTTTCAATAACTCCTTTCAATAACTCTTTTCAATAACTTTTCAATAACTCTTTTCAATAACTCTTTCAATAACTCTTTCAAAACTCTTTTCAATAACTAACTCTCAACTCTCTTTCATTAACTCTTTTCAATAACTCTTTTCAATAACTCTTTCAATAACTCTCTTTTCAATAACTCTTTTCAATAACTCTTTTCAATAACTCTTTCAATAACTCTTTTCAATAACTCTTTTCAATAACTCTTTTCAATAACTCTTTTCAATAACTCTTTTCAATAACTTTTTTCAATAACTCTTTTCAATAACTCTTTCAATAACTCTTTCAATAATAACTTTCAATAATAACTCTTCAATAACTCTTTCAATAACTCTTTTTCAATCAACAACTCTTTCAATAACTCTTTTCAATAACTCTTTTCATTAACTCTTTTCAATAACTCTTTTCAATAACTCTTTTAATAACTCTTTTCAATAACTCTTTTTCATAACTCTTTTTCAAATAACTCTTTTCAATAACTCTTTTTCAATAACTCTTTCAATAACTCTTTCAATAACTCTTTCAATAACTCTTTTCAATAACTCTTTTTCAATAACTCTTTTCAATAACTCTTTTCAATAACTCTTTTCAATAACTCTTTTCAATAACTCTTTTCAATAACTCTTTTTCAATAACTCTTTCAATAACTTTTCAATAACTCTTTTCAATAACTCTTTCAATAACTCTTTCAATCAATAACTCTTTTCAATAACTCTTTCAATAACTCTTTTCAAATAACTCTTTTCAATAACTCTTTCAATAACTCTTTTCAATAACTCTTTCAATAACTCTTTTCAATAACTCTTTTCATAACTCTTTTCAATAACTCTTTTCAATAACTCTTTTCAATAACTCTTTCAATAACTCTTTTTCAATAACTCTTTCAATAACTCTTTCAAATAACTCTTTTCAATAACTCTTTTCAATAACTCTTTTCAATAACTCTTTTCAATAACTCTTTCAATAACTCTTTTCAATAACTCCTTTCAATAACTCTTTTCAATAACTCTTTTCAATAACTCTTTCAATAACTCTTTCAATAACTCTTTTCAATTACTCTTTCAATAACTCTTTTCAATAACTCTTTTCAATAACTCTTTCAATAACTCTTTTCAATAACTCTTTTTTCAATAACTCTTTTCAATAACTCTTTTTAATAACTCTTTCAATAACTCTTTCAATAACTCTTTCAATAACTCTTTTTCAATAACTCTTTCAATAACTCTTTCAATAACTCTTTCAATAACTCTTTTTTCATAACTCTTTCAGTAACTCTTTTCAATAACTCTTTCAATAACTCTTTCAATAACTCTTTCAATAACTCTTTTTCAATAACTCTTTTCAATAACTCTTTCAATAACTCTTTCAATAACTCTTTCAATAACTCTTTCAATAACTCTTTCAATAACTCTTTTCAATAACTCTTTCAATAACTCTTTTCAATAACTCTTTTCAATAACTCTTTTCAATAACTCTTTTCAATAACTCTTTCAACAACTCTTTCAATAACTCTTTCAATAACTCTTTTCAATAACTCTTTCAATAACTCTTTTTTCAAATAAACTCAATAATCTTTCAACAACTCTTTTCATAACTCCTTTCAATAACCTCTTTCAATCTTCTTCAATAACTCTTTTCAATAACTCTTTTCAATAACTCTTCAATAACTCCTTTTCAATAACTCTTTTTCAATAACTCTTCAATAACTCTTTCATCACTCTTCAATAACTTTTTTCAATAACTCTTTTCAATAACTTCAAATAACTCTTTTCAATAACTCTTTTCAACAACTCTCTTTTCAATAACTTTTCAATAACTCCTTTCAATAACTCTTTTCAATAACTCCTCTTTCAATAACTCTTTTCAATAACTCTTTCAATAGCTTTTTCAATAACCTTTCAATAACTCTTTTCAATAACTCTTCTTAATAAACTCTTTTCATTAACTCTTTCTCAATAACTAAATAACTCTTTCATTAACTCTTTTCAATAACTCTTTTCAAATAACTCTTTTCAATAACTCTTTCAACCTTTCAATCCAATAACTCCTTTCATAACTCTTTCTCACTGTCATAACTCTTTCAATAACTCTTTCAATAACTTAACTTTCAATAACTCTTTCAATAAATCATTTAATCACGTATTTTACGCAGCACTGTATAGTTGAGTTATCCAGACGCTTGGTACAGTGCATTTTAAGTGCCTGACAAATAGCGCAGTCTTCAATATCATAAATTATATTAAAGTCATTAAACCAAAATATTCGATAGAAAGCGTTACACGTATTACAACTAGAATAATGTAATAAAGCTGTGAGCATTATTCCAAAGGGTAAATAGAGGCTTTCACCTCCGGATGATTTCACCTCCGGACGTTTCACCTCCGGACGATTCACCTCTAATCTAAAAGCATTCACCTCCACTCTCATATTTATTAATTAATTAACCTTAAGCGCCTAGCAAATCGAATAAAATAATAAGACAAGAGAGTGACTGTAATCTAACGGCATTATGATAACTCGTGACTCTGTCAACATATTCCGTTGACTCGAAAACACTGCAAATATTACGCGTTACAATTCGAATAAGATAATAAGATATTTGAAAGCAATCGCTCATCTTTCTCATACTATAATGGCCTTTTACTCAGATCGAGCATTATAATTAAGTTTAGCTACTGATTTTTAGGCCCATGTTGTCTATGTTTAGTTTTCGGCGTCACTCTCTTGTCTGCATTATCTGATTCTATTGCGTTACACGTTTCAGGCTTTAAGTATTAATTACGAAATATGAGAGTGGACTTTAGAATTACCACCTAGAGAACCTGAAAGCCCTTGCTAGTTGAAAGCCCCCACGAGGACTGAATCGTCCGGAGGTGAAAGCCCCTGTTCACCATTCCAACGTATTAAGATAGTGTTTGTTTGTTATAATTAGAATTCTTATGGAAAATCCAAGAAAACATCAGCAATCGTTAGAAACAACAGAAATTATCTCTTAGAAAATATTCAACCAAGTGATTTGTGTAATCGCTTCATTGTTGTCTCTCATCTATGCATAACGGGTACATGAACATTAGTCTTACTTCATTAAACAACAACTATTCAACACAAGATTAATCGTGGTCGCTCCCACCCAGCTTTTATACGTCATGACATGCCTTCGACGAGAAAAAGTTTTCAACTTTCAGCCAACCATGTCTTCGACGAACAAAACATGAAGACAGTGGCCCCAGAATCATGGAAAGGCGCTTCAGGAAAAGCTTCTACAATCCATGTGCTTTAGACATAAAGCCTTGTTTATTATCGATAACATATTATCTCAACGTTATTATCGCTGACTGTATGAAATTGATGGTATCAACTGTATAAACTGTGCATTTTAACGTCAAATCATAAATTAGCTCGTTATTAGTTACTGCATCGACATATGACTAAACGAACTTTAAAGAAGCATGATCAAATGTTCATTATGAACATTAGGGTGGTTCTTTAAAATAAAATTATGAACATTAGGGTGGTTCTTAAAAATAAAAGTTTGAAACTAATGTTCGCAAGGTGTCCGCATTTGGTTCCATTCCATCCAGAAACATCACACAAAAAGTTGTATGAAATTTTTTTAATATTTAGGACTGCCACAACACCATCAAAGTTTCACCCTTTATCAAATATAGGAGCACTCGAACAGTAAGCATAATAGGCCTAGTTGTAATCAAACAGATTAACAGCACAAACTTCAATATGGGTGTTTTCTGCGATTTGTCATTTTTCTGGACACCCCTAATGCCTGGTTACTAGTGATTACACTGATTAGTGATTAAAATTATTCATTAGAGTTATTATTATTATTGAGGAAAGGGTAAAAAGTTAATAACTTCTACAAATATGGGCATATTGTTACGCGCTAGTCTAGAAGAAGTAAATCCCCGGATTCAAGTATAACATTTAATGCGAAAAACCTATATACAAAGCGTATTTACAAAGCACAATGATACCTGTACAGCGCGGCAGCAACTCCGCACGACTCTCCAGAACAACACCAAAACCACGTCAGCAGGTCTAACGAAGACCTCTATCGCCGAACACGTGTAGAACACAGAACTGTCGGTCCCGAAGACGACAAAGGGCATACCACCCAAGACATCGACAAAGGTGCTATGACAAGCACGAAAGACCAAACGGTGGTCGGAAGAAGAAGAACCCAACGAGGGTCAACGACACCAAAACGAGAACCAGGACTGGCCTCACACCTGACAAAGAGAACCACAATTGGCCCTAACCGCTAAGTCTACCACCAGCTTATATAGGCACCACCAGATTACGCGGGAGACCCATCCTATGTCCCACACACGTGCTAGGCCCTACCACCTCACACCAGTCCATCTATATAGGGCCTATGCCTAACAATATTCTGAAAATTAACTTTTATCAATTTTATTCAATTTGAAGAGCTCTTTCAAGCGGTATATTGAATGGCAGTTAATTTGTTTTCAATGAGAATATTTTACAAGAAAACCTTTAATTTTCTTGAAAAACGCTTTTGTCTCGTAACTTTTGTGGCCCTCTGGTGGGGGTGGAAGACATTAATATTTTTTTTTTCAAATTTTGAACAGTGTTTGATCCTTGCCATTAGGCAACTTTTGGTTGCTATTACTTTTTAAATTTCTAATTTTCGCTTATTTTCCACTCCACCCTTTTGTGTATGCTTGTTCGAATAGATTTGTGGTTATCGGTCTACAGGAACTCACGGATCAAATACCACTAAAATGTCAAAAAATTAATAATAAACAATCAACGAGAACGATAAACATTGTAGAAATTAATTTTTAGTTGTGCTTAAGTAAAATCATCCAGCCTTTCTGTTGAAAACTAAACATTAAGGTCCAAAAATGCGAATCAAATAATTATACTCGAAAAGACGAAAATTATTTGTAAAAGTCAACATTTCAGAGACGTTGTGGCAGTCCTAGATATTGTTCAATCCAGATAATGTTTGGGCTACATTACTTCTAAACCAATTGGCACGGAATGCCGGAATGGCGAAAGTAAACAACTGAAGTTGAAAATTTTCCATTAGAGATGCAACCACCCTAATGAACATGTTCAGTTGAGATTTTCGTTTAAATTAGCTTGATTAAAATTCGTTATCAATACAACTGCAGGTAACTAAAATTACATCTTAGTAAGTAGTTCGATATTTGATATACGTCGGTTTTGCTTTTAGGTGTAATAAAAGTCGATGTGCAGACTCACTGTGGTGCGACGTCTATGGAAACACAGCTACTTCATCAGAAAATCGAAGATCTTCGAAACAGAACCAGAATATGGTCACATCAGACTGAAAAACTCATCAGTCAACTGAGGGAGGAAGGCATATATATCCTGAACTCTCAACTGGACAGGCAGACTGTGGTCGTTTGGATCTGGTGTCATTCACAAGCTGCCCTTGAACATATTCAGATGATGTACGAATCGAATCAGCTGAGAGATGTATTCCTTGAAAATTTTCAACCATGCACTTCAAAGATGATCAACATTGATAGGAATCAATTCAAGAAAACTATTGGCAAGTTCCTATGAATGCATTCATCACAAAGAAAACTTAGAACATGTAATCAGAATAACAGGGCTTAGTTTAATGAAATGACTAAGAGAGCGCTGGTTAAAAAATCAAATAGATGTTGAAGCGGTCAAGACAAGGTCGTTAATTTATGTGAATAGAGTGAGAAAACAACATAGAGACCCATAGAGAGAGGCTGGACAAAACCTTATCTATCAAAAGATGTTTCGAGAAGGCACCATATTATCGTAAAGCTATTTAAATTGTGTTTACGAAGTATACCTTGAGTGAAATCGAAACATCGGAAGAAACCATCAGGTGGGTACTATGACAATTCGGCGCCGGTCAATTCGGCGCAAGACAGTTCGGCGTAAGACAATTTGGCGCAAGACAATTCGGCGTAAGACAAATCGGCGCAGGACAGTTCGGCGTAAGACAATTCGGAGCAAGACAATTCGGAGCAAGACAATTCGGCGTAAGACAATTCGGAGCAAGACAATTCGGAGCAAGACAATTCGGAGCAAGACAATTCGGAGCAAGACAATTCGGCGTAAGACAATTCGGAGCAAGACAATTCGGAGCAAGACAATTCGGCGTAAGACAATTCGGAGCAAGACAATTCGGAGCAAGACAATTCGGCGTAAGACAATTCGGAGCAAGACAATTCGGAGCAAGACAATTCGGAGCAAGACAATTCGGAGCAAGACAATTCGGCGTAAGACAATTCGGAGCAAGACAATTCGGAGCAAGACAATTCGGCGT
This sequence comes from Aporrectodea caliginosa, assembly GCA_020284085.1. Classification (NCBI taxonomy): domain Eukaryota; kingdom Metazoa; phylum Annelida; class Clitellata; order Crassiclitellata; family Lumbricidae; genus Aporrectodea; species Aporrectodea caliginosa. Next base: position 860,008 of record JACEVL010000335.1, on the reverse strand, counting down.
AAGACAATTCGGAGCAAGACAATTCGGAGCAAGACAATTCGGCGTAAGACAATTCGGAGCAAGACAATTCGGAGCAAGACAATTCGGCGTAAGACAATTCGGCGCAGGACAGTTCGGCGTAAGAAACATCTACTGTATTTAGACTTTTGGCAAAAAAGTGTATTTTAGCGTATTTAATTAAAGAGGGAGGTAAACGTGTATTTTAAAGTATTTTATTATTTTTCTTATCTGACTGCGTTAATGGAATCTGGATTGATGTAAAATTGTTTCCGAAAACAGAAATTTCATTGATGAAAAGAATTCTTTGCGTAAATAGAAGTTGGATTGATGAAAAGAATTCGGTAAGTATAATTACGCAGCTTAGCATCGTAAATTAATCGCAAGTCCATGGGTTTCAGCGTTTGTCACAAAGTTCGATTGACGAAAAGAATTGTTGCTAAATAGAAGTCGGATTGATACAAATAATCTTGCTTAAATAGAAGCTGGATTGATGACAGTTATCACGAAAACCATTGAAATAATTAAATGGGGCCTACGCTAAAATACAGGGCTACCTCCATCATAAACTAAATACGCTAAAGTACACTTTTTTCACACAATGAAGGCAATATTCTGCCATCTAGATGGCTTCGCCGAAATGTCTGGCGCCAAATTGTACATGCGCCGAATTGTCGTGTGCTAGATTGACCGGTCACCCTTCAGGTGGGATTGGAAGACAAAATGGTACTAGTGGAAAAAGCTGAGGGCAACAAAAGGCTTACAGTGAGATGAAAAGTATGCAAAAAGACCTTAAACTGTGATAATTAGATAATAATAACGACAGTACAGGTAGTCAAACGGATAGCAAGTAATTAAGGCGTTGCTAATGAGCTGTAAAATCAGGCATTAGAAAGATAATGAAGTAAAGTTAAAGCGTCGCTAGCGAGATATGGAACCAGCAGCAGTTAAACTCAGAACTCAGGTAGACACGGAACAAAAGAGAAAATTTAATGAGCAGCAAGTTAACTTAATAAATAACAAAAAGATATAAAAAAACATACAATACTTGAATCGATGATCACAGAAACCAACAGCATTGAATACAAATTCCTTTACAATAATAAAACAATGCTTCAATGCAAAAGTTAGACTTTTAGGCCTACGAATAAATAATTTGGTTTTATTTTAGTTGTGCTTGAAACGGACATGACTGTATAATAGTATATGAGATTTCAAACTTCGAGACCGAGACCGAGACAGTGGGGATCGAGACCGAGATCGAGATACAAGGTCCGAGACAGTTGAAGACAGTTCAAAACGAGTGAAAGGCACATAGAGCCCAAATACCGTAAAAACTTTCTCTCAACTTTTGATAGTCTAATACCAGGGACAAGTCACTGAAATCAGTCGATGGGATCAACTATAAAGAAATGAAATATTTAAGCCATTCTGAAATCTTCTAAGTGATTCTAATATTTAAACCAACAACATTCCATATATTAGCGACATAAGTCACATCACTCACCTTGAGAAACTGGATGTTCTTCCAAGCATTTTGCTTATGTTGGCTTTGCACTCAACGGCAAACGGCATGCCATTTATTTTGTTTTTTATTGATTTTAAATTGCGTGAATGAAAATTTCACTATTTCAGGTTCTTTATGCGACATTATAAGATATAAAGATATTTCGCACGAAACAAAGCAATAAAATACAAACTTAAAACTGCTCTTTTTCAATATCTGTTAATACCAGAAATACCGCACGATACTGTCAGAAGTATAGAACTAAAAACAGTTTGCGCGGGAACTATGGAGACCGCTTCTACAAGAGAACAAGACTTTTGCATCGAGACAGTTTCCAAAAAGTCAAGAAATGACCTCGAGACCGAAACCGAGACAGTGGGGTCTGAGACGGAGACCGAGACATCAAAAAACATATCTCTAGACGTCTCGAGACTGAGAAAGTGTCTCGAAGCAATCCAAGTCTGGATTGAGAGGCATTGAATGACCAAAGATTTGCCAGACGAACTTCAATTCTAATTGTATAATTAACATTTAGAATAATAATAATGAAAATGAACTAAATCTCAGCAGTCAATTATACAAATATTAATAAATAAAGCAGAAAAACCTATTAACAGTCAATAATTATTGTGCATTAATGATGAATTTTTTTATTTTAGTTGTTTGTCCGATTTCCATCACCTTTACTCAAACAATCGACGTACGAAGATTTGAAAATGTACATGTATTAGGAATGACTAAACTGCGAAATGAAATTTATGTCCTCTATCGATCACATACAAATGTTATTAGTGTCTTTGGTGATCGAAATCCATTTCGTCTTCGGAAGAAGATCGAAGTAACAGAGATTAAATCTCCCAGGGACATTGGATCCAGTGAAAAGAAGAATTGTCTCTATGTCTCTGATTCTGAAGAGAAATGCGTCTGGAAAATGATTAGAGAAACAGATGGCAAACACAAAATCATCAAATGGTTGACCACTGATTACCAGCCACGTACTCTGTCGGTGTCCAGTGATGGTCAGTTGTTGATGGTCTGTCAGTCATCGTCCATTCTAAGAATCTACGGACCAGACGCAGAACTTATTCGATCCATTCCGCTCCCTAGAGACATAGAGGCACCAATTCATGTAGCGGAAACATCCATTGGGAATTTTATCATCATTCACAGAGGGAAAGAACTGAAGAAGGGAGAGAGTGGATCAAATGGAAAAGATAGGATAACAAAGAGGGGCATATGTGAAGTGACCAGAGATGGACAGATGGTCATCCGTCGTTACATTCCCTCAAATGAAACACAACAACTGAATAATCCTCATTATCTCTTTCTTGATTCAGACGATCGAGTGTTTGTGGCTGACACAGGGAATAGTAGAGTGATTCTCTTGGATTCCGATCTTAAGTGGACTCAAATATTTTGCCCAACAAAAGAAGAAGGCACGAGGATCCGATATCCATGGAGATTGTGTTACGACGAGGAAAAGAAACAACTGATCGTCGGAGGAAATAACGTACATGTAGTTAATATTTACACTTTGAGTCGAAATTAAACTAACTTTTCATCAACAGATTCTGACAAACAAGTATCCCTTTCAAACTCTCCAGAATTATTAAATAAATCTACTGATTCCATTAATATAATGTTACATTTGAATAATATTTGATACTATTCAACAGACATACAAATATGTGAATCAACAGTTTGACTCTAATTTTGTAAAATAATATTTTAAACCTCCACGTTAGAGAAATCACAGATATGCAATACGCATAGGGCGCCATGACGATAAGTAAGAAGATCATAACGAGCCTGTGTTGAGTGGTTGAATATGATGGCAGTTGCATGCTCAATTAATAAATAGGCTATTAATCTGACAAGGCAGCTGAGTATACACCGGAAACATTTGCCTAGCTCAATAACAAGTTCCTAAATCGGTCGCCAAACTGAAGAACTCCACCTCTTCAAACAGCGCCGACCGCTTTCCAGCGCTGCAGGTATCTACAGAATGATTCACTATAATTTAGATATAATTCCATGTCGATTCGACGGCTAAAGAACCTCGCGACATTTGGAGTGGTTGGTAACATCGTTAAAAATCTGTAGGACCTTGTATATCTGCTTGTGAGTGGAGTTAGTTATACCAGAGAAAGTTAATGAAGTCATCCAGAAGACAACCTATTAGCTATAAGCAAGAGGGGCGGTGTCGTACGACCAACGGCGGTGGATTACGCGAATCTGAAGCTTGGCTATTTAATAGGCTTGCCTCTATTTAGCTTGCGTTGCGTATCTTGGGAGGCGATGAGATAATTCATGGGAATTATCGTTGGACGATCAAGCTGCAGGTATCTAACGAAAACTTGTTAATCGCTTTATTTATTGCATGTCTTTGTATCTTCATAAATCATATCGCTGATCTAATGACGTCACATAAATGTGTCACTTACTACAAAAAAGCGTTGTTGCGCTACACATTATGAATATAAGCTATCTCAGAGTTATGAAGGCCATTTTTACGGTGACCTATTCCGGGACATAGGTCACCGTTCACAAACAGAAAGAGTGATGCCGAAGTGGCTAGTTTGACGCAAATATTAGAAAATATTTGATTGATTACCTACTCGATACCAGTGTATAGTAAATTTCACAATAGCAACCACCGTGGCACACCTTATGTATGCCTCCTCTGCCTGGTGGGGGTATGCCAGTGAGAACGAAAGGGATAAATTGCAATGTATGCTAAACCGGATGAAGCGAAGAGGCTTCCTCTTATCCACTACCCCAGGAGTGGTGGATCTATCTGAGGCCATCTGTAGGGAACCATGCCATGTTCTCCGGGGAATCTTCCCACCTACACGACAAAACAAATATAACTTACATGTGATCCTAGAATGCACAATTTCACCCTCCCCCACCAAGGATAAAACGTAATTGATTACATACCGTGAGTCTTGTTTAAGGATATATTATAAAAGCTTATATATATATATATATATATATTATATTAATTGTCTCATAATAGCTTGTAATTGTCTTGAATAACTAACTCAAGTTCGACTCTACAGCTAATGTTGGTGTAACTTGTAACCAGTTGCGTTATGTCAACTGGATTTTTGGGAATTAAACGAATATTGATTGATTGATTGATTGATTGATTGATTGATTGATTGATTGATTGATTGAACTGTCTGTAACGGTTGCTTGGCTCCACGTGTGTGTGCGTGGGCCAGCCACTGGCGACTCTTCCATTTTATTGTGGTTTGTTTTGAGAAACTGATGTAAGTCTACTTCCAAATGACATCTAATATTGTACAGGGCGACGACGAAAGGGCCTTTGATGTGTTTTGCTCTTTGACCGGCGCTATATAAATGTCTATTTACTTTACATAGGACCGCAAAACTAACAAATTAAAGATAGAAATTAAAAGTGTAGATATCTAGAAAATATTGTAATAAATTATGATCAGGGTATTTGAACTGTAGAGATAATAATAATACTGTAATTACCAATCTATGTTGTGACCTGTAGAGATAGTTTTGCAATTAAATTGATAATATTACAATAATTTAAAGTTGTGTTGTTCTTATCATCGTCATCTGAATTGTCTGGTGTTTTCTGAAGTACGACTGATAAAGGTAAACTTTGGAACATGAATATTAGAGGACGACATAGCACTTGACCTAAGACAGACAGATTGACGAAGCCTTCATTTAGTTGTAATGTCAGTTTTATTTATTTATTATTTATTTTTTATTTATTTAAACATAACATACATACATTAAAACAATGTTCAGAACTGATAACTAGACAAGTTATTGTATAAACAGTGCAATGATAAGATACATCAGTTCATAAACGATAGAATAATAACTAATGAGGAGAAGAAGCACAAAGTGCTTATCGAGTCATCCCCATAGGTAGGAAAACTAGATGGGTAGGGTGGGTAAGAACCAAAAACAGAAAGGCTACATCAGGAAAAGGATCACTAGAAGTCAACAATATTAGTTTCGAGTAAAGTAGGATAAGTTAGGAGTACTGGGAGACCAATAAGGATTTAAAAGTATATTTGAAGGATGAAAGAGAAAGGGCAGATCGTACAGAAGGATCAATAGAATTCCATAGTTTGGGACCCATGATACGAACCGAGGAAGAGCGAGCCCCAATTCTAGATAAAGCAGATCGATAATCGTGCTTCTTACGTGTATTATATCGGTGGAGGTCAGAATTAGTTGTGAAAAAATTTTTAAATATGGGAGGAAGAAGACCCGTCTGATGCCTATACATAAGAGTAGCCAGTTGATGTCGATAAATATCATATATGGAGAGTAAATTGAGAGACTTGAATAGTGGGGAACTATGGGCAAGGTAATGTACACCCGCAATGATTCTAATCAATCGCTTCTGGAGTAAAAAAATAGGATTAAGGCGATTTGGAGAGCCTCCAGCCCAGGCAGTAGTACAGTACGTTAGGTAGGGCAGCATAAGCGAATTATATAAATTCCTTAGGATTCCAGAAGGCATCTTCCACTTGAGTGCGTTAATAATGCCCACCACCTTAGATACTTTGTTTTTAATCATCAAAATATGGTCATGCCAAGTCAAGTGTTCGTCAAGAATAACACCTAAAAATTTTACATTAGGAACACGTTTCAGTTCAACAGAATTTATTAGTAGGGGTTGTATATTTAGGTCAGTGTAGGTAGTCCTAGGACCACTGAACAAAACATAATTAGATTTCTTTATATTAAGTAATAAAAAGTTAGCACAGAACCAGTTGGAAACATGATTAACCCTAGGGCTACCAAGCTTTTTTAACACGGACTACGTCGGGAGGGGTGGTTACCACCCCCCCTGGATTTTTTTTGGTTTTACATATCATAACTGTAATATAGCATTGGATTCAGCATTCATTTCTGCACAGATTGGTATATTTAGTTGTAGATTATGTGAATGCACCTCGAAATTACATCACTTTTAACAACGGAACCCTTTAATTAGCAATATTGTATATTATTGCGTACATTTTGTACTTTTGGATAAACAAATATAAGATTATGTGTGTTTTGAAACTAATCTATGTATAAAAGATACACAAAATCATCCCTACACATGTTTATATAGTATAAATGTACATCCATACATATATATCCATACATATATCGGTTTACGTTGTAATGCTGTATTCAGCCATTTTCACACAGATTACGCGTATTATTATTTATTTTGATCACTTCCGGTATTCAAAAGACAAAGATGTAGGTATGCAAATGAAGCCCTTCATTCCCTCTAAAGAATGGTATCTTTGTTTCTCTTCCAGGAAGACAAATGAATACACTACAGACAAAAAACTAAAGGGGGAGTCCTTCCATTCAGCCATTTTTCAGGCATATTACGCGTATTATTATTTATTTTGAGCACTTCCGGTTGTCTCAGGTCAACTCAGTGACCATAGAAATGTAGCCCCACATTCCTCTATAGAATGGTAAAATTTGTGTCTCTTAATATTAAATGACGGATAAGATATAGTCGAAAATCTAGGGGGTGGTATCCACCCCCCCCTAGTGCCTCGGGTATATTGGGTATAACTTTTGAACGGTGTGAGATATCATCTCACATTTTACCTCAAAACGTGTGTAAATGAACCCCCTACAGCTACCTAAAAGGTCAAATTTTTATTCCATACGGAAAAAGTTTGAGATGAAAAAAACCTAGGGGGGTAGCAACAGAACCAGTTGGAGGGATGATTAAGTTCGAGAGTCATGTCCTGGAAAAGATGCAGCACTCTGGATGAGGAAAGAAAGGCAGACGTGTCATCAGCAAAGAGTATAAAAGTAAGGGTCTTAGAAGAATGAGAAACGTCATTAATATAGATTAAGAAAAGCAGAGGGCCAAGTATGGACCCTGGGGAACCCCACAGAGGATGGGAAGTAGATCAGAAATGGCACCAGCATAAGAGACAAACTGGAATCTGTTAGTAAGAAAAGAACCAAACCATTCCAATGGTAAGCCACGAATGCCATAATGTGACAGCTTGTCCAAAAGGATATCATGCCGGATCGAATCGAAGGCTTTAGAAAGATCGAGGAAAACACCCAGTGTTTGTTTACGAGAGTCCATAGATTCCGAAATACGGTCAATGGTTTCAAGAATAGCCAAAGCAGTGGAATGATTCCTTCTAAAACCGAACTGGTTATCATATAAAATCTGGTTCACGTCTAGAAAATCATATAATCTTTTATGAACAATCTTTTCAAGTATCTTAGAGAAACTAGTCAAAGTCGATATGGGACGATAGTTAGTCATATCTTGAGAGCTACCAGATTTGAATATAGGAATAACTTTGGCAATCTTCATTAGGTCAGGAACAATGCCCTGGCCGATAGACTGGTTGATCAAATGAGCCAACGGCAAAGCTAAATAGGAAGTTTGGAGGGAAGTGGAATGGCCCATGGCTTGTTTAATAAGTTTCCAAGTTTTGCGGAGATTATTGTTATGAAGTTCAAACATACTGGCATAATAAAGTCTTTCACCATTACGTAATAGCAACGTGAGCTTATTTTTATATTTTTTATAGTTAATTAAAGATTCCTCCGTTTTATGTCGAAGGTAAATTTTATATAGTTTATTTTTAGTTTTGCAAGATTTCAAAAGAGCAGAGGTCATCCATGGCCTAAGCTTAGTTTTATAGATCCTGACTTTACGGGTGGTGAGCGGGAAACAAGTATTATACATATCAAATATTTTATCATTGATTAAGCAAAGTATAGTATTTGGGCAGCCCACCTGAAGAACATCAGACCAGTACTCATTATCAAGCATGGATTGGAAATTAAGATGAGCTAGTTCATTATTCGGACGATAAGTGATAAACTTGGATTTAGCCAAAGGCGGAAGTTCCCAGTCGAGAATAACAAATACAGGAAAATGGTCGCTAATGTCCGTTTGGAGGATTCCAGGAAGTTCTTTATAGGAAAGTACATTGGTAAAAATGTTGTCGATAAGTGTCGATGAGTGTAGGGTGAGTCTGGTAGGCTGAGTGATAAGAGGATGAAAAAAAGAGGAGGACATGGTGTCAAGAAACACATTAGAAGAAAAATGAGAATCAATATTGAGTAGATCGATATTAAAATCACCACATAAGTAACAGGGTTTGTGCAATTTAGTAAGATATAAAAGTAAGGATTCGAGGTCAGTGTTGAATAGTCTAGGGTCAGAGTTGGGAGGTCTGTAAATTACACCAATAATGATATCCTTGTGATCAGGTAGGGAGATGTTAACAAACAAGAACTCAATAGGACTAATTGGGCAGAATTTGACATCAAGGGCCCAGGAAGAGAATTTGTGATCAATAAGTAAGGCAAGACCACCGCCCTTACTAGTAGTGCGAGATTTAGTAAAAGTCTTGTAGCCCGAGCAATTAAGTCCATCTTCGGTAGCTACGGTGGTCCAAGTTTCAGTTAGAGCAATAATGCCAAAATGGGCTTCAAGACTATTAAGGTAGTTCCAAAATTCGGAGCTATTTTTATTATAACTACGAATATTGAGATGGATAATTTTGAGGTTATCCTGTAATCCATGCTTCCTGATCAGGTCATTAAATTGGTTTTCTAGGTAATAATTGGAAGAGGATCTTATTAGAGGAGCTAGGAGATTAGCATCAGGGTCAGTCTCATCATTCAAGCCAATACAGGTGGTGCTAGCTCTAGTCAATGAGTTAAGAGGATCCCCAGTAGGGGGTGGGAGCAAAGTGAGAGATGGGCTAAGGAGGTTAGTTACCAATAGGAGCTCAGGATCTAAGCTGACATCATAAAAGGGCATTAACCTACTAATACAGTAATTACATAGGGTTGGGGTGCTAGATTGGTGAGTAAGGTGAGTGGCTGAGGGCTGACAAGAACATAGATTATATGTGGCAGTGTGGCTCCAAGGAGCATCACTTGGGGCCAAAACATTAAGTAAACTTTCAGCCATGTGCAAGTAGGAGACAGTAATAGATCAGAAAGAATCTCAATTCATGGGTGGGGAGAGTAGCCTGAGGTACTACGTGAGATAAAGGCATTACACACCAAGTATGAACATCTGATGAAGTAGTGGCAAACAATTCTAATTTAGCAACCATTGATAAGTAGCAGTCAGAGTTTAACTCGTACATTACAAAAATAATATACAATAAAACAAAAATAGGGCAAGAGCTTTTGCCCGAGATAATAACAAAAAAGTTTGAATATACTGGCAAGAACATGAAAATGACAAAAGAAAAGAAGAGCAAGCAAACCACAGAGTACAAGGCAAATACACAACAACACTAGATAATGAAAAACCTTCAGAGAGGTCAGTTCCGTAGACAGGTATGCGCCGGAGGACCATATAGATCCAGAGAAACGAAGACTATGACCCGGAAAATGTCCATGTAGATCCAGAGAAACGTAGACTGCGACCCGGAAAATATCCATGTAGATCCAGTGAAACGTTGACTGTGACCCGGAAAATATCCATGTAGATCCAGAGAAACGTAGACTAAGACCCGGAAAATATCCATGTAGATCCAGTGAAACGTTGACTGTGACCCGGAAAATATCCATGTAGATCCAGAGAAACGTAGACTAAGACCCGGAAAATGTCCATGTAGATCCAGAGAAACGTAGACTAAGACCCGGAAAATGTCCATGTAGATCCAGAGAAACGTAGACTGCGACCCGGTAAATATCCATGTAGATCCAGTGAAACGTTGACTGTGACCCGGTAAATATCCATGTAGATCCAGAGAAACGTAGACTGCGACCCGGTAAATATCCATGTAGATCCAGTGAAACGTTGACTGTGACCCGGAAAATATCCATGTAGATCCAGAGAAACGTAGACTAAGACCCGGAAAATGTCCATGTAGATCCAGAGAAACGTAGACTGCGACCCGGTAAATATCCATGTAGATCCAGTGAAACGTTGACTGTGACCCGGAAAATATCCATGTAGATCCAGAGAAACGTAGACTAAGACCCGGAAAATGTCCATGTAGATCCAGAGAAACGTAGACTGCGACCCGGTAAATATCCATGTAGATCCAGTGAAACGTTGACTGTGACCCGGTAAATATCCATGTAGATCCAGTGAAACGTTGACTGTGACCCGGAAAATATCCATGTAGATCCAGAGAAACGTAGACTAAGACCCGGAAAATGTCCATGTAGATCCAGAGAAACGTAGACTGCGACCCGGTAAATATCCATGTAGATCCAGTGAAACGTTGACTGTGACCCGGTAAATATCCATGTAGATCCAGTGAAACGTTGACTGTGACCCGGAAAATATCCATGTAGATCCAGAGAAACGTAGACTAAGACCCGGAAAATGTCCATGTAGATCCAGAGAAACGTAGACTGCGACCCGGTAAATATCCATGTAGATCCAGTGAAACGTTGACTGTGACCCGGAAAATATCCATGTAGATCCAGAGAAACGTAGACTAAGACCCGGAAAATGTCCATGTAGATCCAGAGAAACGTAGACTGCGACCCGGTAAATATCCATGTAGATCCAGTGAAACGTTGACTGTGACCCGGAAAATATCCATGTAGATCCAGAGAAACGTAGACTAAGACCCGGAAAATGTCCATGTAGATCCAGAGAAACGTAGACTGCGACCCGGTAAATATCCATGTAGATCCAGTGAAACGTTGACTGTGACCCGGAAAATATCCATGTAGATCCAGAGAAACGTAGACTAAGACCCGGAAAATGTCCATGTAGATCCAGAGAAACGTAGACTGCGACCCGGTAAATATCCATGTAGATCCAGAGAAACGTAGACTGACCCGGAAAATGTCCATGTAGATCCAGAGAAACGTAGACTGCGACCCGGTAAATATCCATGTAGATCCAGTGAAACGTTGACTGTGACCCGGAAAATATCCATGTAGATCCAGAGAAACGTAGACTAAGACCCGGAAAATGTCCATGTAGATCCAGAGAAACGTAGACTGCGACCCGGTAAATATCCATGTAGATCCAGTGAAACGTTGACTGTGACCCGGAAAATATCCATGTAGATCCAGAGAAACGTAGACTAAGACCCGGAAAATGTCCATGTAGATCCAGAGAAACGTAGACTGCGACCCGGTAAATATCCATGTAGATCCAGTGAAACGTTGACTGTGACCCGGAAAATATCCATGTAGATCCAGAGAAACGTAGACTAAGACCCGGAAAATGTCCATGTAGATCCAGAGAAACGTAGACTGCGACCCGGTAAATATCCATGTAGATCCAGTGAAACGTTGACTGTGACCCGGAAAATATCCATGTAGATCCAGAGAAACGTAGACTAAGACCCGGAAAATGTCCATGTAGATCCAGAGAAACGTAGACTGCGACCCGGTAAATATCCATGTAGATCCAGTGAAACGTTGACTGTGACCCGGAAAATATCCATGTAGATCCAGAGAAACGTAGACTAAGACCCGGAAAATGTCCATGTAGATCCAGAGAAACGTAGACTGCGACCCGGTAAATATCCATGTAGATCCAGTGAAACGTTGACTGTGACCCGGTAAATATCCATGTAGATCCAGTGAAACGTTGACTGTGACCCGGAAAATATCCATGTAGATCCAGAGAAACGTAGACTAAGACCCGGAAAATGTCCATGTAGATCCAGAGAAACGTAGACTGCGACCCGGTAAATATCCATGTAGATCCAGTGAAACGTTGACTGTGACCCGGAAAATATCCATGTAGATCCAGTGAAACGTTGACTGTGACCCGGTAAATATCCATGTAGATCCAGTGAAACGTTGATTGTGAAACGTTGACTGTGACACGGAAAATATCCACAGAGAAGAACAATCATGAGTACTGTAGATTTTTAGTGGGGCATCGACTCGCAGGTGAGTTCATAGGTCCATGTCTCCATCTATGGATGAAGAGAAAGCGGTCACAACGCGAGCAGAGGGAGACATAGCGAGGTTAGTTAGGTCACTCCCAGTTGGTCAGCAAGTGGGATAGTCGGATTCAGCAGTTTCTTAGGCCCATCTTTGGCAGTTGTTGCATAAATTTTCCCATTCCATGACCAGATTCTGAAAATTCTCGGGTCTTTTCGTTGTGATGAGATGAAATGTGCATTAATCGGAGTGAGGTCCTCGGAGATGCCCACCTTGGACCCTTTGAGAATACGTCGACATCGTAGGATGGCGTCACGGACCGTTCTTCTGCAGAATGAGACAATAACTGATGTAGCTGAGAAGCCTGATGATTGGGAAGCTGATGAGGTAGTATTCTTGACCAGAATCATCACATTGGTGATATCCTCCGGCACTATATCAGTATAGTTGAGCCTGTCTCTGAAGAATGAAAAAATTTCTTTTTCGGCTGTTTGAGGGCTCACAGTTAGGCCCGTGATGCGTATATTGAGCGAGCGAGTCAGTTGATCCATTTCGTTAACGGCTCTGCAGAGACGATTGTTTTCATCAGAATTTTTGACTATGGACAAGTCCATTGCAGCAAGTCTTTCGGAGTGCAGTCAGACCAGGAGGGTGTCCCTTCGACAGGTAACTTGAAGTCAGGTCACCCCATCCTTTTTGTTCTTCCTTAGTCCCACCTTTGTCAGCCATAGAGAGAAACGATGCCTAACAGATTTTGGTAGTGAACGACGACGTGTTGAAACAAAATGACGAAGCTGAGCGTGGTTAATTGGTGGTTAGTTCATAGTTAGCATGAATAAGCCTTCAACAACCTCCGTGGCTGCTTGCATAGATTGTCAAGGTGCCTGCATTTCGAGTCAGAAGTGAGTGAAATCACCTGACCAGATCCGTGTGAGACAGCGTCGAGTGTAAAGGTCCAACCGCAAACAAACCAAGACTATTATCAGGCTAAGTCACGAATTGACAAAACCCGTATATTGTGCTCATAAGAAGACGTAAACAAGTAAAGATAAACTTTCGGTGAACTTAGTAGAATTTAGATAAACTTCGGTTCATCGGAGAGATAAATAAAGTAAACCGCCATCTTTTCGGGTTCGTTTTTGTCCGATGGACGCCAGTGCAGGAAAACGCAAGCCAGACGTTGACGAAAGTATTCGGAAACAACACAAAAGTAATTTCGGATATGCTACAGCAGGCAGAAGAGATAAGCGGAAATAAACGCGTTATTACTCTTAAACAGAAAACATTGACGATGACATAATTCTCTTTAATAACTCTTTTCAATAACTCTTTTCAATAACTCTTTTCAATAACTCTTTCAATAACTCTTTTTCAATAACTCTTTTCAATAATTCATTTCAATAACTCCTTCAATAACTCTTTTCAATAACTCCTTTCAATAACTCTCTTCAATAACTCTTTTCAATAACTCTTTTCAATAACTCTTTTCAATAACTCTTTTCAATAATTCTTTTCAATAACTCTTTTCAATAACTCTTTTCAATAACTCTTTTCAATAACTCTTTTCAATAACTCTTTTCAATAACTCTTTTCAATAATTCATTTCAATAACTCCTTCAATAACTCTTTTCAATAACTCCTTTCAATAAATTCTCTTTAATAACTCTTTTCAATAACTCTTTTCAATAACTCTTTTCAATAACTCTTTTCAATAACTCTTTTCAATAACTCTTTTCAATAATTCATTTCAATAACTCCTTTCAATAACTCTTTTCAATAACTCCTTTCAAAAATTCTCTTTAATAACTCTTTTCAATAACTCTTTTCAATAACTCTTTATTCGAAGTTAAGCCCGCATTTATATTGAACTGCCTTTGTTTTTGCCCTCGATCTGACTTGTCCTATGGTGTGGCTTTTGACCAAAATCCCACAGAATTCACTACATGCAAGTTTCGAAGGAAACAGATGCAGTGAAACATTGAGTGTACTATATTATCAACAGTTGGCATGCCTTTAAGGAGTAACGTAAGGGCAGTGTAAAGAGAGTGTGAAACAAGTTCGGGGTCGTCCATTAATTATGTCAAAATTTTAGGCAGCTGTTGACCTCCTCCCCTTGTCAACAACTGTCAAACATTGATGGATCCCCCAAAAAATTATGTCAACAATCCCAGAACCCCCCCTACAAAAAAGAAACACAATGGCTCAATACATGTAGAATTATTTTTTTAAAATTTTTACACTAAAAAATGCAATCTCGAATTTCAAAATACATGAGTTTAGTTTATTACCAGCTTTTAGTAGTATTAAACATTAAGCACTTTATACAATTTTAGCATTTCTTAATGTTTTCGCTGCCATTTTGAAGGGTCTGTGTTGATTTATTCGAGAAAAATTTCTTGACGTCAAATTGTACTGAACCCCCTCCCCCATTGTCAACAACTGTCAAACTTTTCCAACACCCTCCCCCTATTTTGTTGACATAATTAATGGACGACCCCTTTATAGATAGCGTAGAGATAGTGTAAATATAGTGTAACGATACCTAAAAGATTGTGTATAGATGTAATACATTAGATGTAAGGTTGAAAGGAAAGTGAAACAAAGGCAAACGCTGGATAGACAACATAAATGCGAACAACCTTTTTGATGTGACGCAGCGCTCGTGAATAAGCTGGTGCCCTACGCTTAACTTTATCCTTGGTCTTGGTCCAACACTGAGAGGAGAAATGGACTTGACAAATGACCGAGGACAATGGAGATCATTTAGTTGTACCCATCGCCTCCAAATGGCAGGCGTCAGAAACTGATGATGACGATGATGATTGTATTGGGATGTTTTTCCTTTCAAGATCGATGGTCGAACTGTCGAACGAGAAGATCGAAGACGGCCAGATCAATGACCTGATCGATAACCTGTTCAGACAGGCGAAGATCGACGAGAAGCAATCTGGAATATCGTTCGATGACTTCAAGACAATCATGCATGACTACCAGGACGAACTCAACTACGCTTCGTTAAACGTTCAGAGTTAGCATCAGAGTCTTTGATGTCCATTGTCTGCTATTTAATTTTTATTGTCATTATTATTATAACAATCATCATCTAAAACTCCAACG
Organism: Aporrectodea caliginosa; assembly: GCA_020284085.1. Lineage (NCBI taxonomy): Eukaryota > Metazoa > Annelida > Clitellata > Crassiclitellata > Lumbricidae > Aporrectodea > Aporrectodea caliginosa. The sequence continues at coordinate 844,512 of JACEVL010000335.1, read as the reverse complement.
TTTCCTGCAAAGGGCCAAACGACTGGGCTACCTTCCTCCTCAACAACAGGATTTAGACCGAATGATGGAAGAAGCAGATGTCAAACTCCTGCTTGCGGTCAACCGGAACTCACAACATGTGCTTAGAGGCCTCTTTCCTCCGACCGTTTGTAGGCCTTATGCTCTGCGCCCTAGACCTCATGAATATGAACTCCCAAAAAAGATGACCACAATTTCATCTCTAGGGTTCTATATCGTACCATTCGGGATGTTAAGATTTAACTCTCAATCCTGACTATAGGCATAAACTTATAGTTTTAATTTCATTACTTTCATTATCTCATGTAAACAAGTTGCGGTATGTCAACTTTGTATCTTAATAATAAACGAAATCTATCATCATCACCATCGTTATTATTGCTATTATTTTTTATCATCATTATAATTATTATTAATTTTAATATTATTTTTATAAATTAGTAACTTCTTTCGTCACTAGCAACAATATTATTATCATTATCATTATCAAGTAATATTGTCGCTATCGTTACCGCTGATATCCTTATCGTCATCGCTACCGCTGCTGATATCATTATCGTCATCGTTATCGCTGCTCTCTTAATCGTCATCGTGATGGTAATTTTTCAGTCGGAGACCTGAAAGCACCGGAAATGAAAGGCCGAAGAGAAAATGCGACAATCAAAGCTAGAAAGACCATTCTCAGAGCTTACAGGTAAAGCCTTAACTTCATTATGCTTACCTTGGTAATTTTACAAGTAAAACCTCTACCTTATATATCGTCGCTATGCTTTTTCATTGGTATTAAACCGTTACCTTCACTATGCTTAGGCTACATCGGCAATTTTCGGGTAAAACTTTACCTCCTCTGTGCTTACCTTGGTAATTTTACAGGTAAATCTTTACCTGCGGTATGCTTACCTTGTCAATTTCACAGGTTACTATGCTTGTAAACTATAATACAGGTTAGCAAGAATATTGTTGATCGCGGTTTGGGTTTAGTGGGACATCGTCTGAGTATAACGCTCAGGCCCTCAGGCGATGCAGGGCCGGAATAAGACTTCCAGGAGCCCTAAGCTTAGAGACCGGTTAAGACATCCGAGGGCCCTAACCCCAAAACCAAACAAAAGTGCCTCTGAAACACAAAGTTCAAACCGTTCGTAAACGATTTTTGTAACGAAAATTGGCTAATAATAATGCATCCACCATTGTCGTTTTGTCAATTAGGACCTTGGGGCAGTTTGATTTAATTTTTTCCTGATAAATATTATTTTGGACCCTCAAAGTGTTGTGGGCCCTAATCCATCATGGCTTAGTTGGCTTATGCGCTAATTCAGCCCTGAGTAGATATGCCACCAAGCCCAGGCCGCAATCAACAATATTTTTGATATTATTATTATGAAACAGGTGGTGGTGATGGTGATGGTGGTGGTTGTGGTGGTGGTCTTGGTGGTAGTGGTGGTTTTGATGGTGGTGGTGTGGTGGCGATGGTGGTATTGGTAGTATTATTATCATTATCACTATTATTATCATTTAACCCTAGGGCTACCAAGTTTTTTGTGACATGGACTACCAAGGGGGTGGTTACCACCCCCCATTTCGTGTTTGGTTTCAGATATCATAACTTGTAATATAGCATTGGATTCAGCATTCATTTCTGCACAGAGTGGTATATTTAGTTGTACATTATGTGAATGCACCTCTTCTTACATCACTTTTAACAACGGAACCTTTAATTAGCAATATTGTATATTATTGCGTACATTTTGTACTTTTGGATAAACAAATATAAGATTATGTGTGTTTTTAAACTAATCTATGTATAAAAGATACACAAAATCATCCCTACACATGTTTATATAGTATAAATGTACATCCATACATATATATCCATACATATATATCGGTTTACGTTGTAATGCTGTATTCAGCCATTTTCACACAGATTACGCGTATTATTATTTATTTTGATCACTTCCGGTATTCAAAAGACAAAGATGTAGGTATGCAAATGAAGCCCTAAATTCCTCTCTAAAAGGTATCTTTGTTTCTCTTCCAGGAAGACAAATGAATACGCTACAGACAAAAAACTAAGGGGGAGTCCTTCCATTCAGCCATTTTTCACGAATATTACGCGTATTATTATTTATTTTGAGCACTTCTGGTTGTCATCAGGTCAACTCAGTGACCATAGAAATGAAGCCCCACATTCCCTCTATAGAATGGTATAATTTGTGTCCCTTAATATTAAATGACGGATAAGATATAGTCGAAAATCTAGGGGGTGGTATCCACCCCACCCCTCAGCCCTGAGGTATATTGGGCCAACAAGAACGGTGTGCATATCATCTCACATTTTTTTGAAAACGTGTATTATGAACCCCCTACAGCTACCTAAAAGGTCAAATTTTGATTCCATACGGAAAAAGTTTGAGATGAAAAAAGTGGTAGGTGGCAACCACCCCCACTATTATTATCATTTAAACGACGATGTAAATGATTCCATTTGTACAACGTGTTACCTTCCAGCCATGACGAATCATTACCAGCGAAGAGTCGTCAATCTATGATCGATACAATCCGTCCAATCGAGACCTCGGCTCCTGCCAGTCCATCAGCCGAGAGATTGGCTTCGTTCCTTAGATTCGCCGAGAACTACCGAAGGCAGATCTTCTGGTTGTCTCTCTATACACTCATCACGTTCGGTATCTTCATCGAAAGGGCCTACTGTAAGTCACCCCATTTAGTTGCGATTGTAATATTGCATTGTGGTTCGGACTGTGACTGATTGTCATTGTGATTGTGGTTTTGATTGTAATTGTTATTGTGATTTTGATTGCAATTGTGATTGTGGTTTTGATTGTAATTGGTATTGTGATTTTGATTGCAATTGTGTGGTTTTGATTAATTTTTATTGTACTTTGTAATTGTGATTTTTATTGTTATTGTTACTGTGATTGTGAGTTTGATTGTAATTAAGATTGTAATTGCAATTATCATTGCAATTAAGATTGGATTGTAATTAAGATTGTGATTGCTTGTGATTGCAATTGAATGTAATTGAGATTTTGATTATAATTAAGATTGCGATTGTAATTGTGATTGCAAATTGAAATTGCAATTAATGATTGCAGATAAGATTATGACGGTAATTAAGATTGCGATTGGAATTAATGAGCGAATGAATAATCGATTAGATTAACAAATTTCAGTAGCTAATTCTAATCGATAAGTAATTTAACAAATCGTGCCCATCTCTGATACAAATCTTTGAATGAATGAGTGAATAAATAAATACATAATTTAATTAATTAATTAATGTATTTCAACTTCCAGACTACTCCGTGGAGCGCGAGCACTCTGGTCTTCGGCGCATTGCTGGTTACGGTGTGACCGTGACGCGAGGAGCTGCCAGTGTCATGATGTTCACCTATGCGTCACTGCTCGTAACAATGTGTCGTAACTTGATAACTTACCTAAGAGAGACCTTTATGCATAGGTTCATTCCCTTTGACGAAGCCATCTCGTTCCATAAGTACGTCGCACTCCTGGCCATCATCTTCACGCGTGAGTATCATAATTTAATTAGTAATTACTACTAAATTAGCAAATGGTAATAATTTAGTAATGTGTGTATTATAATTTCAAACAGTAATTAGCACTTAGTGATTATTAACTGTAAGTATATTCTTTAATGAGAAGCACTAGCAAACGCATAGCACTGTATACATGGCATGCTTAATAGATTGAAAAATCAAACAAAATTATGTATATAAGCCAGGTATTGAATAAGATAAGTTAGTCTACATGTATACCTATCATGGGACACAGGGAAGGAAGAGTTAGGGTTAGTCTTAGGCGATGATTTCTGTGTCATGATCATGATCTTGTCTTTTGATCCAGTTGTTCACGTTATCGGCCACTGCATCAACTTCTACCACATCTCGACACAGACGGCCAGTGATCTCGCCTGTCTCTTCCGCAACTTCTTCCATCCGTAAGTTCATTCATCCATCCATCCATTCATTCATTTATTCATTCATTTATTCATTCATTCATTCATTAAATCAATTTTATATAGCACATCTTCAAGGGAACTACTCAGAGGTGTTCTCGACTCCAGCACGGTTAAGAAAAACATAACATAACATAACAAGGCTTAAAGTGGTTCAGAAGACTAAAAATCTGTGAGAACCACCACTAATACATGAATTAATATCAAATCTGCCCGAGCTTGTTCTCGAAATTGTTGAGTGTCTCCACTGAAACTGCCTCCTCACTCAGCTCATTCCAGGTAGGCTATTTATCACTCTGCTACTAGAAAAGAAGAACAGTCTTTTTCAAGCGCTTATAGAATGTGTCAGAGAAGAAGTAATTGCTGGTAAATTTGGACTCCTGTTTTATCAATAAAATGAGTTATCTTGGGATATTGAGAGCGTATCATTTGCGTAGGACGCCACCACTTTTTTTCGTCGCCAGTCCGAAGACTGGCTAGTGGAGGAGGGCGACACAGCCATCGTAGATGCGATTTAAATACTTGTACTTCTTTTGTGGTTTTCTAGAACCGATGCTTTGCCAAAGTTTCATCGCTGGTGTTGGGAGACAATCACTGGTAAACACATCTCAATCAATCAATCAATCAATCAATCAATCAGTTTGTCAGTTATTCAATTATTTCATTTATCACGCAAGCGATTAATCAATCATTCTTTCTCCACTTACTGATTCAATCAATCAATTATTGCATGAATCAATCACGTATTAAATTCTTTCAGTAATTCATTCACACTTCAATCAATCAATCAATCTTTTACGCACTTCACTCAATCACTCATTCGTTCACTCTATCTCTCACGCAATCATTCATTCACTCAATCAACCGATCACTCAATCAGTAATTCGGTCAGTTACATCATTCATCACCTGGTTTGGAAGGCTACGACTGGTACTGCTCCGGACTACATTGCTGAACTGTGCCTTCCAGTTGGCACTCAAACTGGTCGGCAGGCTCTCCGGTCTGCCTCGCGAAATGACTTGATGACACCTTCGTTTCGAACCACCACACGTGCTCTTTGGGACTTCTTCATTGCTGCGCCACGGATCTGGAACGCTCTTCCGCCGTTTCTCTGCACGCGGCTATATTATGGTTTTCTCTAAACTCTTAAAGACGCATTTTTCTCTGTTTGATGGCCACGTATTGAGCGCTTCAAACTCTTACGCTTTATAAATGTTTTGTTACATTACATATTACATTCGTTCACTCAATCAATCACGCATTCATTCATACAGTCATTCATTCACTCATTCAAACAATCACTTAATCAAATTCATTCAGTAGTTCTCAATCAAACATTCATTCACTCCTTCTTTCCTTCCAGGCTTAACAGGTGTCGCTCTGACCATCCACATGTTCATCATCTACGTCTTCGGAATCCAGTTCGCGCGCCGCCACACCTACAAGGGCTTCTGGTACACCCACAACACATACCCCATCTTCTTTGTCCTGATGATCCTACACGGGGCTGGGCGCCTCGTCCAGGCTCCTCTCACCTACTACTTCATCCTCGGCCCAGTCATCCTCTTCACCATTGATCAGCTCATGAGCATCAGCCGAAAGAAGATTGAAATCGCCGTCGTCAAGGCTGAGCTACTGCCATCTGGTGAGTTGTTAGCGAATGAGTGTGAATTGGAAGGGTAAACGAAAGATGGTGTAGTGTTACACAATCTGGTGTGTTGTATTGTATTGTATTTGGCTATTTATGAAGCGCCTCTCACAGCAAAAGCCCTTCAGAAGCGCTCCAAGTGCGAGCAACCCGAGGGAAAAGGCAGGATTTTAGTTTAGAAAAAGATGAGGAGAGACTACCAGAAAGGATGGCAGAGCGAACCGGTGGAGGAAGAAGTCCATTCCACAGAGAAGGACCTATGCAGGCGAAGGATCTGGATTGAGCTGGTTCTGGATTGTAGACGGTTCTGTTCTAGTCTTTTTTGTTCTTTTATGATTTGTTCTGTTGTGTTCCGTTCTGTTCTAGTCTGTTCTGCTATGTTATGTTATTTTATGTTATATTCTATTCTGTTCTGTTCTGTTCTGTTCTAGTATTTTCTGTTCTAGTCTGTTATGTTCTGCTATATGTTCTAATCTGCTCTGGTATAGCCTTTTCTGTTATGTCATGTTCTAGTCTGTTCTGTTCTAGTTCTTTCTGTTCTGTCATTTCAGGTTGTATTCTGTTCAATTGTGTTCTGTTCTAGTCTTCTGTATGCTATTCTGTCAGTAATCTGTCTCGAACCTAATTTCTGACCTGGCGGGGATTGGAACTCCGACCTCTCGACTGACAGTCCAGCACGCTAACCACTACCGAGCACCGCATACAAAGACGGTGATCGTAATTCCGTAAAGCGATAACAAATGTTTCTGTCAACTTCGCCATTGTTCGTACTCTGGTAATGCCAGTCCCAAGCCTTTGTAAAATAGGAGGGCGATGCTAATGGTCTTTGTTACCACGCAGTGGTCGTTAAACTGAAATTTTTAATATAAACTATCGAAACTGCTATACTATTACTGCTAGGTTGCAGCGCTCTCTTTAGACACCTTTTAAACATTGTTATCCGATGATATATAAGCATTGCACACATTTGACAAATGTTTTCATACAAAGATCAGGCACTTTCAATTTGTCGTTGACAGCCTTTGACGCCATTGGACCTTGCAAATGATTAACCCATACAGATAGAGGAAACGCTGCCACTTCTCGTAATCTGGCAGTGCCAGTCCCAAGCCTGGATGAAGGAGGAGGGCGACGCTAATGATCTTTGTTATCACACAGTGTCGTTAAACTGAAACTACTACTAGCACTAACTATTTCTCTCCATTTCCAGACGTTACCTACCTGGAGATACGCAAGCCGCAGAACTTCGAGTACCGTTCTGGTCAGTGGGTCCGGATCGCGTGCCTGGCTCACAGCAAGGACGAGTACCATCCCTTCACCTTGACCTCAGCCCCTCACGAGGAGAACATCAGCCTCCACATCAGGGCGTGCGGACCTTGGACCATCGGCATTCGGAAGCTCTACGATCCTCGGGTTTTGCTGGAACACTCCCTGCCGAAGGTAGGTCTACGCAGGCAGAAGTTAGAAGCCAGGGTATGAACCAGAAGCAAGTCTAGAAACCAACAACCAGTCTGGAGTCCAAAAGGTATTGACTAGAAGCCAGTCTAGAAACCAAAGCCAGTCTATTAAGCCAAAAGTCAGTCGAAAAGCCAGAAGCCAGTCTAGAAACCAAAAGCCAGTCTAGAAACCAAAAGCCAGTCTAGATACCAAAAGCCAGTCTAGAATCCAAAAGACAGCCTAAACTCAAAAGCCAGTCTAGAAACAAGAAGCCAGTCTAGAAACCAAAAGCCAGTCTAGATACCAAAAGCCAGTCTAGAAACCAAAAGCCAGTCTAGAAACCAAAAGCCAGTCTAGAATCCAAAAGACAGCCTAAACCCAAAAACCAGTCTAGAAACCAAAAGCTAGTCTAGAAACAAGAAGCCAGTCTAGAAACAAGAAGCCAGTCTAGAAACCAAAGCCAGTCTAGATACCAGAAGCCAGTCTAGAAACAAGAAGCCAGTCTAGAAACCAGGAGCCAGTTAAGGAACCAAAAGCTAGTCTATAAACCTGAAGCCAGTTTAGAAACCAGAAGCGACTGAAGTAGGGTTGCCACCTTTTCAAACTAAGAAGTCGGGACGCAACTTTCTCTCGTAATCATCGGCGCCGATGCTCACGAGTTTTTAAGGTTTCGGGGGGCTAAAGCTAAAAAATTTCAAATTTTTCCAGATGACCTTTTTTTCAAACCTGCACCTTTGTCTGGCATACTTAAATGCTTCGGCAAAACTGCTCGAAACTATCATCTCCGTCACTAATCGAAGAACAATTAGCAGTAGTTAGTACGGGTATTGTGTTTTAAGTGACACATTTTTTGAAATTTCGTCACACATCTGAAAGTCGGGACATTTGGCTGTCCCGACTAGGTCAAGTCGGGACACGGGCGCATTTGCCTCGAAATCGGGACTGTCCCGACAAAGTCGGGAACCAGCAACCCTAGACTGAAGCCAGTTTAGAAACCAGAAGCTAGGTTATGAGAAATCGTAAAAGGTACAACTTGTAAGGTGAAAGGTTAACTACGTGCTGGCTTTCGAATTCAGCTATTATAGACGAAGAGCAGTCCCTTAAACACCTTTTTATAGGCTTTCACACGATTTATATAATAATTGAATGCAATTTTACTGTAGATCACATCTAGACAACATAGAACTTAGTGAAAAGCAGTCCCTTAAGCTAGCCCTGAGGCAGCCATGGTTATGAAGCGTTAGCGACTTCATTTACTTTACCTCGGCGTATGTGGCGGGTGACCAGCCCTCTCCCTCGCCGTCTCATCTTCCCACCGACAGTGTACGGTCAGTGTACTCATTGCAGCTGAGTTGGCTAGGGGCGCAGGTGGAGCAGACATCATAAACCAGATTTCTGCCCTGGCGGGGATTTGAACCGCGGACCTCTCGATTGACAGTCCAGCACGCTAACCACTACACTATCGAGCGCTCAATTCAACTATAACAAACCCTCCATCGTTGATTTAGAGATTCGGTGTTTTACCGCCCATTGAGTTAGCTCGAAGGAAGTTAGCTGCTCAAAACAGCTGAAGAGAACCCTTCTTATCAAACACCTTCGGTCGCAAAACTTCTTACAGCACCCAGTGTGAATTGGTCAGAAATTTGAAACAATGGACGCCTTGTTTAAAAACATGCTGATCAAATCGAACCTGGTGCAGTAAGAAGTTTTACCAACGAAAGCTGAAGTGTTCGCCCAAGGCACAGCACTGCATCTTCTTTTTTCATTACAGGTCTTCCTAGACGGACCCTACGGCGAGGGTCACCAGGACTGGTGCAAGTACGAGGTGTCCATTCTCATCGGTGGTGGCATTGGTGTCACCCCGTTTGCATCCATCCTCAAGGACATCGCTCACAAGTCACAGACCGGGGTCAAGTTCGCCTGCAAGAAGGTAGGCGATAGATGTGATTGATTGAGTGAAAGAATGAGATTACTGATTGAAAGATTTGTTGAATGCATGTTTGAATGAGTGAATGAATGATTGATTGATGAAGTGATTGTTTTCAGTGAGTGATTGTTTGAATGCTGAATGAATGAATTAATGACTGATTGAGTGAACAAAAGAAATAACTGATTGAATGATTGTTTGAATGAGTGAATGAATGATTGATTGATGAAGTGATTGTTTTCAGTGAGTGATTGTTTGAATGCTGAATGAATGAATTAATGACTGATTGAGTGAACAAAAGAAATAACTGATTGAATGATTGTTTGAATGAGTGAATGAATGATTGATTGATGAAGTGATTGTTTTCAGTGAGTGATTGTTTGAATGCTGAATGAATGAATTAATGACTGATTGAGTGAACAAAAGAAATAACTGATTGAATGATTGTTTGAATGAGTGAATGAATGATTGATTGCGAGAGTGAGAGATAGAGTGAATGATTGATTGATTGATTGATTGATTGATTGATTGATTGAATGATTGATTGATTGATTGAATGATTGAATGATTGATGAGTGAGTGATTGAATTATTGATTGATTGAAGTGAGTGAAATCATGCATATTCATCAGCACACGTGATGAATATTCATTACCGATTTGCATATTCAAAGTCCTAATTTTATGCGCAGACATGCCTGCTGTGATTGAACAGTTTACTTAAGAAGACCTGACCCTATTTGACATGGATTAATTTAGTCGGCTACCTTGTATTACCAAATCTTACCATACACTCCACTAAATCATTTTATTTGCCTTGCTTTATCTTGCCTTAGGTTCCTCTTACCTCAGTCACTTTATTATAATTGTACCTTAGCTTACCTCAGTTCAGCTAACCTCATTTCATCTTACCTCATTTCAGCTTGTCTACTTCAGCTTACCTTACTTCAGCAGTAGTGGAAGGAGTGTATGTCGCTAGAAAATACACTCCCTTCCACTACTTTCAGCTTACCTTACTTCAGCTTACCTTACTTAAGCTCAACTTACCTTACTTCAGCTTACCTTACTTCAGCTTACCTTACTTCAGCTTACCTTACTTCAGCTTACCTTACTTCAGCTTACCTTACTTCAGCTTACCTTACTTCAGCTTGCCTCACTTAAGCTCAACTCGCTTCCTCTAACCTCAGTACAGCTTGTCTTACTTCAGCTTACCTCATTTAATCAATCAATCAATCAATCAATGAAACTTGATATAGCGCCCCTTCAAGATATCTACTCAGAGGCGCTCCCGGCCCAAGCCTACCTCACTTCAGCTTACCTCACTTCAGCTTACATCAATTCAGCTTATATCAATTATTCAATTTACCTCATTTCAGCTTAACTCACTTCAGCTTTTTTGGATTCAACTTACCTCACTTCAGCTTACCTCAATTCAGCTTATCTCACTTCAACTTACCTGAATTCAACTTAACTCATTTAAGCTTACCTCACTTCAGCTTGCTTCACTTAAGCTTACCTCACTTCAGCTTTCCTCGATTCAACTTACCTGAATTCTACTTACCTCATTTCAGCTTACCTCAATTCAGATTATCAGACTTCAGCTTACCTCACTTCAGCTCGCTTCACTTAAGCTTACCTCACTTCAGCTTTCCTGGATTCCACTTACCTCAATTAAACTTATCTCATTTCAGCTTACCTCACTTCAGCTTACCTCGATTCAACTTACCTCAATTCAACTTACCTCAATTCAACTTACCTCAATTCAACTTACCTCAATTCAACTTACCACACTTCAGCTTATGTTATCATGCATTAGATAAGATACTTCGCTGTCACTAGGTCTACTTCATCTGGGTGACGAGGACTCAACGTCACTTTGAGTGGATGACGGATATTATCCGAGAGGTTGAGTCCAAGGACACGCGAGGGATCGTCTCTGCCCACATCTTCATCACCCAGTTCAAGGAGAAGTTCGACATCCGCACCACGATGCTGGTAAGACTCTGAGCTGTGAGGAGAAAGAACGATGGTGGAGGTGGTGGTCGTGGGATTCTTGGGAGTGGTGGTGGTCGTGGTGTTGCTGGTTTTCGCAGTAGTGGCGGTAGTAGTGATGCTGCTAGTGGTGGTGGTGTTTTTTCGCTGTGGTGGGGTAGTATGGTGATAATGTTAGTGTTAGTGCTGTTGGTTTTGGTGGTGGTGGTGGTGGTAGTAGTAATGGTGTTGGTGGTGGTGTTTTTGTTTTTTTGGTGGTGGTGGTGGTAGCGGTGAAGGTGTTAGTTATAGTGATGGCTTTCGTGGTGGTGGTGATGGTGGTAGTAGTGATAGTATTGGTCGTGGTGTTGGTTACGCTGTTGATGGTGATGGTGGTAGTATTGGTTCTGATGGCCAGAGTGAATGTGGTGGGTATACGGTACAGGTCGTAATAGAACTCTGTTCGGTTTTTTTCTTTCCAGTACATCTGCGAAAGATACTTCCAGAAGATCTCCGACTGCAGTCTCTTCACTGGTCTCAAGTCCATCACTCACTTTGGCCGACCAAACTTCGACGCGTTCTTCAAGACAATTCGCACCGAACATATTGACGTGAGTGACCACTAGTCTGTAGCTCGTTGAGTTTTCTTGCGTACATTCTTATGATTTAGTCCGTTTTAGTCTAGTCTAACCAGAGGAATTCCACCACTAACTGCTTGCACTGTGGCAGTGCCAGTCCCAAGCCTGGATGAAGGAGGAGGGCGACGGTGATGATCTTTGTTATCACACAGTGTCGTTAAACGAAAACTACTATTGCTACTACTAACCAGTGGCGGCGCCAGCATGGGGCTAGGGTGGGCTGAAGCCCCCCCATCCTATCGGCGGCTCAGCCCCCCTCCAAACAAAAGTGGGAAATCACTGCCAGTGCCAGAGAGGAGGGAGAAAGGGAAGGAATTGGGATTTTAGCCCCCAAACCTGAAATCCTGGCGTCGCCACTGCTACTAACTGGGGTGCTCGATC
>JACEVL010000335.1:810000-827500 GCA_020284085.1 Aporrectodea caliginosa | reverse complement strand
GAAGATCGAACCCGTGCTCTCCACGTTACAAGGCGAATGCTCTAACCAGTCGACTACTGTGTCCCTTATACATATGCATTAATGACAGAACATAGTGCTTCATATTCAAATCGGAACAGAGGACGGCCTAACGGAACATATTAGAGCATTTCAGGAACATATCGCAACGCAGTAGATATTGCATTTCAGAACAGAATAAGACATAACATAGAGCGCATTAGAACAGATCAGAACATTTCAAAACTTAACAGAAGATACAGAAGCATTTAAGAACAGAATAAAACATGGCAGAACACAGTAAAACATAACGGAACATATCGCAACATAGTAGAAGAAACAGCAGCATATCAAAACACAAAATGCAAGATAACCGCACTAGAACATACAAGTAGCGGAACACATCACAACATACACCAGCATATAATGACTATACAAATGACGAAGCATCAATCGATGGCATTGATTCATTTGGTGATTGATAGGCACCCCTTGATCAATGTCCCTACACAGCCCAGCCGTATCAGAAAAGGACTTGGATCGATACCCAGTAAGATCCGCATTACAAGGCGAACGCTATTACCAATCGACATACCATTCATTCATTCATTCATACATTGCATTAATTCATTCACATTCATTCATAGTGTTTCATATCAGAACAAATCGGAACAGAGGATGGCCTAACGGAACCATATTAGAACATAGGTGGATTTACATATCGCAGTACGATTGGTCAGAGGTAGACAAAAGAACGAAGCATTTCACAGAACGCACATACTAGAACATTCATTCATTCATTCATTCATTCATTATGGACATATATAGAACTATTTCAAGAAACTTACTCAGTTGTGCCCCAAGCCCAGCACGGCAAAAGAAACAAGACTTGTAAGATTTAGAATACCCAGTAATATTGGCAGAGGTAGCATTAGAAACATTTCACGGAACATATCGAACATTCATTCATTCATTCATTATGGAGCATATCCTAACAAAATACGACACAACATAACGGCAAAAGAAAACGGCTTCATTCATTTATAATCAGTAAGATCGTTCGAGGTAGCCAAAAGTTCATTCATTTCACAGTTCGCACATACTCATTCATTCATTCATTCATTCAGTCATTATACAGACTTAATTTATAGGGCTCCCTCAAAAAACCTACTCAGTTGTGCCCCAAGCCCAGCCAGGGCAAAAGAAAACAGACTTGGTTGATTTATAATACCCAGTAAGATTGGTCAGAGGTGGCCAAAAGAGCGGAGCATTTCACAGTATCGCACAATCGCCCAACTATGTCAAGGTAACACATTTTTTGTATCATATTATTTGCCCTTTTCGTCTGTACAAACATTTGCATAGCTAAACCTGAATAAACCGCTCAACTGAAACCAGTTGTGCGCAGTTAAGTCTACTGACTACGGCTGTTAACAAGAATTCTCCTGCCTTCACTACCGCTTCTGTGAAATGACCCGGAACCACAGGCTTAAGCACCGAGCGTGTATCTATTCGTGGTATTGTCGGAATACAAAAGGTGTTTACTTAAGCGTGAGAGCTTCAGAAGAGGCTAAGGTTTGATTCTACTCGTCATATGGTGCGCTGGAGCGGTAACAGGAAGCTCGTACAGTTTATTAGCTATCGTCTCTGTCTCTCTGTCTCTGTCTGTCTCTGTCTCTCTCGCTCTGTCATGTCTCTCTCAATCTCGCTCTCTGTCTGTCTGCATGTCTGTGTGTCTCCCTCTGTCTCGCTTCTCTCTGTATCTACTTTTCTCTTACTCTCTTTCTCTGCCTCTCACTCTGTCTGCCTGTCTAAGAGAGAGAGAGAGAGAGAGAGAGAAGAGAGAGAGACAGTCTGTCTCTCTCTCTCTCTCTCTCTCTCTCTAACTCTTTCTCTCTCTCTCTGTCTCTCTGTCTCTCTCTCTCTCTCTCTCTCTCTCTCTCTCTCTCTCTCTCTCTCTCTCTCTCTCTCTGTCTCTCTCTCTCTGTCTCTGTCTTTCTCTCTCTGTCTCTCTCTCTCTCTTTCTCGACCTCTCGCTCTCTATGACTGCGGTTGGCCAGTCCTCTCCCTCCAGATTTCTATGTAGCACGTTTAGAAATTCCCTCTCAAGAGCGTTCCGCTTCAAAGATCAGCGTCACGCTTCGAAAGAAGCGCAGTGCAACCTGTGATTAAGAAGGTGTGTAATCGGCAACTTTGGAACATCGTGATATAACACATCCAGCCCTTTGTACACCCAGACTCAGGGAATGTTTTTATATATGCATTATGCAGATATGCACCGTCTCGCATAATGTATTAATGTATTATACACTTGTTATAGCGCCCCTTCAAGATTTCTACTCAGAGGCGATCCCGACTGTGAAGCGCGGACACTGAATCTGGAGTTTCACGCCGAAGCGCATGAGCAATTGCCCTCTGAAGGACTTCCGGGTCAAAGGCGGCAGCTTCACGCTGGATTCGAACACGCAGTGCAACCTCTGGCTAAGAAGGCACCGGCAACATTGGGACCCCTGACACCACCGCAGACCCAGATTGTTTTATATTATATGTTAATGTAGAAATGTATGTAGTGCAACTAAGTTTACATTTAGAAAGCATGCATGCTCTTGCATATTAATTCATTCATTTATTCGTTCGGAGGATTGATATAGCTGCTCTTCAAGAGACCTACTCAGAGGCGCTCTCTCTGCGCTAGCCTATTGTGATGTTAAGTATCATTACGAAACCTATACAATCAAATCAAATCAACTTTATTGCTCACCTCTTCAGTTCAGTGTTTACAAGTTAAGATAATTTTTTCAAATACAATAACAATGGCTAAAACCCACTATTTCTATATAAGTAATATATTTTGTATTATCGGTTTTAAAAGCAAAATCAAAAAAATAATAATAATGATAATGACAATGATAATAATAATGATAATGATAATGACAATGATAATGATGATGATGATGATGATGATGATGATGATGATGATGATGATGATGACGACGACGACGACGACGATGACGATAATAATAATAATAATAATAATAATAATAATAATAATAATAATAATAATAATAATAATAATAATAATAATAATAATAATAATAATAATAATAATAATAATAATAATAATAATAATAATAATAATAATAATAATAATAAAATAATAATAATAATAATAAGTAAAATAATAATAATTATAATAATAATAATAATAATAATAATAATAATAATAATAATAATAATAATAATAATAATAATAATAATAATAATAATAATAATAATAATAATAATAATAATAATAATAATAATAATAATAATAATAATAATAATAACAGCAATAATAATAATAATAATAATAATAATAAAATAATGATAACAATAATTTTAATCAGTAATAATAATTTATAATAATAATAATAATAGTAATAATAATAACAACAACAAAATAGAAATAAAAAACATCATCCTGGTGCACGTTACTCATCTCTCAATATGTAACAAGTAGGCCTACACTTTCCCCTGCAGGTATTGTATTGTACCTGGGTCTTTCTGGTCTGTTGTCGCCCCAACTTGACTCAGTGAAACGTGACCACCGTCCGCTGTGAACTATCGGATCGAGAGGAGGTTACGACTGCGTGACTCTCCTGTACAATGCAACTAAACATGGCTGTCGAAGCCCTCTATGAATGTATTCCATCTATGAATGTAGTCGTTGTTCATTTGTAATTGTGCCTGTGATGCCTCATTCTGTTTTGTTGTGCTGAGCGATGTAATATGAATAGGATAGTTACTAATGACATTTAACGATATATCAATAGATTTATTTATAATAATATGCTCATGCCTATATTATGCGCTTCTTAGGTCTAATTATTCAGAAGCGCTTTCATATATATATATATATATATATATATATATATATATAATTATATGTGTTTGCAAATATACATAGCCCTTATATATGTGTGCATATATATGTAGATATGTATGCATGCGTGTAGAAATATAAACCACTATACATACATACATACATACATACATGCTGGCATACATAATATATGCACACATACATACATACATACGCACAGGAACATAGATGAGGTACACACATACACACGCACATACACACACATACACACATACATACACACAAGCACACATACATACATACATACATACATACATGCATGGATACATCTATGCACACATACACACAGACATATACATACATACATGAATACATCCACAAATACATACACGCATACACACCTACATACCCATACATACATATATACATACATACATACACACACACACATGCATACACACAAGCACACATGCATATATACAAACTCAAACATACCAGTCATCGTGTCTAAACATGAATACCTGTCTGCATTATCAATATATTATTACTAGGCGATACCTTAATCGTGTTGGAGTTTTCAACACGGTTCCCCTAGAAGAGGAAGTCGACCATGACAACTTCTGACTTCGGGGGATTTCCACTGGTATTAATTACTTGCATATTATGCATATCAGGTAACATTGACAAACACTGAACGTCAGCTTTATCGTTGAGTGCACTTCTCTTTAGAAATGCGCCACCGCTCGTGTAGTGCTAGTCCAAAGTGTGGATAATGGAGGACGGCGACTACGGTCAGTGTTGGTTATGACACAGCGTCCATAGTGACTAAATCAACCATACATACATACATACATACATACATACACATACATACATACATACATACATACATACATACATACATACATACACGCATACACATATACATGCACACATACATACATACACACATACATACATACACACATACATACATACATACATACATTCATACACACATTCGTGCGTACATACATACATATACATACACACGAACACATACACACATACATACAAAAGCATACACACAGACACGTACCCATACCAGTCATCGTGTCTAAACATGAGTATATCATTATTATTAATCGATTTCGTGTTGGATTTTTCGGCACGGTTCCCCTAGAAGAGGAAGTCGACCATGACAACTCCTGACTTCGGGGGATTTCCACCGGTATTAATTACTTGCATATGCAAATCAGATAACTTGGACAAACACTGAACAACCGCTTTGTCATTCTCGTTGAGTGCACTTCTACTTAGAAATGCGCCACCGCTCGTACATGCTAGTCCCATACAACGGAGGAGGGCATCCACATACATACTTAGTGCCTAATACATACATACATACATACATACATACATACATACATACATACATACATACATACATACATACATACATACATACATACATACATACATACATACATACATACATACATACATACATACATACATACATACATACATACATACATACATACATACATACATACATACATACATACATACATACATACATACATACATACATACATACATACATACATACATACATACATACATACATACATACATACATACATACATACATACATACATACATACATAAATACATACATACATACATATATATATATATACATACATACCCATCAACCACTGCGCGCACCTGGTAGTGCCAGTCAAAAGCCGGCAAAAGAGGAGAGCGTCGGTAGTCCTCTTTGTTACGACATTGCCTATGTTAAATAGCAACTATGTGCCTAACTCCGCCTCTACCTGAGGCTCGAGTGGTGCCAGTCCAAAGTTTAGATAAAGGAGGGCGTTTCGATATGACTCATCGTCGGTAAACAGAAACTACCTACAACCATAAATTATGCTATAATTTGTAGTAGTGGCAGTAGTTGTATGTATGTATGTATTTATGTATGTATGTATGTATGAGCACTTGTTATAGCGCCCCTTCAAGATTTCTATTCAGAGGCGCTCCCGACTACTGCGCGGACACTGAATCAGAGTTTCACGCCGAAGCGCATGAGCAATTGCGAGTGAAGGACTTGCCCAGGGTCCCTACGCGGCGGCTTGAGGTGGATTCGAACCCGCAACCCTCCGGCTGCAAGGCACCGAACATACCCCTACACCACCGCGCCCCACGATTCAGTTGTGGTGGTAGTAGTTGTTGTTGAAGTTGTTGAAGCAGTAGCAAGTAGTTAGCAGTAGCAGTAGCAGTAGCAGTAGCAGTAGCAGTAGCAGTAGTAGTAGCAGTTGCAGTAGTTGGTGTTACTGTAATTGTAGTAGTAGTAGTAGTTGCCACCCTTCTAATAGCATGGCTGTGTTACGGCGCCATATAATATTAATTGTCGTCACTATTAATAGTAGTCGAAAAGGTAGCAGTATCAGTTATAGTAAATACCAGAATACTTTATCATGCATATGTATACATGTACATTATACAGTCTGGTCGCTTTATTCTGCCCACGCTTTCCGTTGTATCACAGCTGAATCCAAACCGTCCACGCCTGTCCCGAAGCCCTCCCGCCCTGTGCGCTGTAGGCTGGTTGGTCATACCGCAGAGAAATCCAGGATATTGTTATTCAGCTATAACGAATCCTACGGCGCTCTGCTCATTTGCTTACTCAAGCTTCGTTGCGTGACTTCTCGTTCGTGAGCCGGAGTGATCACGTGGTCTGTACCGATCAGGAAGTAAGACATCGTCCTATAAGATCCTCGACTCCAGAACGCCCGACGCAAACTCTCCTCGCCTCCGAAGAAAACATTTCGGGTTCCCGAACTTCGTGCGTCAATTTTTTTGACGTTTTGCGCTTACCTAAAACCGATTCGCAGAGAAAAGCAGCGTAAAACTAAGGAAAAGTTTATAGGAACCGCGCGCGTTTTGCAGAAGCGCAAAATGGCGAAAGAAACGATTTTCCGATTGTCAGCTTTGACGATTGTTCTGGTACTTTTGCGAAAGGACAGTTGTGGTAAGTGCGATTTTTTTCAAAATCTATTCTATGCACATTTAAAACTTTTACAGAAATACAATGGAATCTAATTAATCGAATTTGTTCTTTGCTTCAGATCCGAATGGATCTTTCGTTAATGTAACGAAATGCAAATATAAATTTTGAAAATTTCTTAGCGCCACAACAGCCGCGTCAGAAAGACAAGCTTATTCACCGGCGCTATATCAAATGAAGTCCGCAATAGCCAGACTGCTTTGTGCGTTCCGGTGTCAGGCCAGAAATCAAGTGGGAGGTCACAGCCGAGGAATCTTATCGCATAACAGGAAGTAAAGTGAAAGATTTAATTAATTAAATGCTTCACTTTACGCTCCTGTGCAGCGATAAGATTATATTATAATCTTATCGCTGCACAGGAAGTAAAGTGAAAGATTTAATTAATTTCAGCGATGCTAGATTAAGGCGCTGAGGTTAGTAGCGATAGTAATGATAAATTTATGTCGCTACACTTTAAGATAAGTAAATCACAAAGCGCTCTTGACTTGTCAACATAAGACAAAGATCGAATAGACTGGTGTTTACTTACGCTCGCATATGCGAAGCCCAAGCAAAGTCATTATTATTATTTAATATTATTATTATTATTTGCCTTATTATCATTATTATTATTATTATTATTATTATTATTATTATTATTATTATTATTAGTATTAATTATTATGCGTTCTTATTATTATTCTTATTATTATTATTATTCAGATGGACGTACGAGGGTTTATTGTGGACGGCCGTTGCATTTATTTATTTTTTCGGTGCGAATATAATAATGTCCGCCTTCGAGATAATAATAATTATTATTCTTACTACTGTTATTATTATTATTATTATTATTATTATTATTATTATTATTATTATTATTATTTATTATTATTATTATTATTATTATTATTATTATTATGCGCAAGACACCGCATAATACCCAAGCGGACAGCTTGATGCGCAAAAACCTTTATTGTTATTTTTTAACTGTGTTTATTAGATCTGTTAATAATTGCTTCTATTTAATGGCGAAGCATCAATCGATGGCGCTGAGCAATTGTGAGTGAAGGTCCCTACACAGTAACCGTCTCAGGGGAGGAGGATCGAACCCATACTATCAGCGATACAAGCCCACCGCTCTAAGCAGTGCTGCGAAAGACCAATTAATCGTCCTACGCGTCCCATTTTTATATAGCATCGGTTGCAATCGTTTAAAAGGTGTCTTTGGTGAGCGCTATAATCAATCTATAATAAAGTGCGATTCAACTGTATAATAATTATTATATTATGCTGGTGTAGCGCCAAGCATGCAATCTTTAGCTCATATGCTTAGGGTGAGGCTCGTACCTTAGCCCTCGAACCACTCACTGCCTTACGGCCACTGTAGCTGGTCTGTAGCCCAGGTATGATGACTCGCCGGCGTGACTTGAGACGGGTTTGTGTAGAGAAGAATTTTTTAGGCCGACGTTCAAACACGATTGCAATAACATGCAACGCCTGGTGTTGACAAAGGAGTTTGGTACAATGTTAGGGAGGTTCACAGTTAATGGCTATGATAATGATGATTCTAATAATAATTGGAATGATATTAGTAAGAATAATAACGATAATAATAATTAGAACTATAATAATTGTATTAATGAGAAGAAGAGTAAGAAGAGGAAGAAGAAGAAGAGGAGGAGGAAGAAGAACAAGAACAAGAACAACACCAATAACAATGATAGTAATAAAAATAATAATAATAATAATTACAATAATATTAACTACCATACTGATATTTTATTCGGTCCCGAGAGATTAAAACACTAAAATAATAATAATCATTATAAATTCTAATAATTATAATAATGACAATGAAAATAATAGCAGTGATAGTGTTTGTAGACACGGTAACGACAAAGCCTTGTATGGAGGCAATTTTCATTCTGCCCAAGTTTTGTCTTCGCTTCATTTCGAAACTAATTACTGCAACTCTATGCAAATAAATGCTAATTTATGCAGCTTTTTTAAATAAATTTTCTTGCATTTCTGTCTGTTTAATCCAGTTTTGGCTCAAAGCACATCAAGTGAACCATCCACGGCTTCGACCACTACCACTACCACCTCAGCCAACTCAGCCACCACCACGACAAGCACCCCAGCACCGCCTACCACAGGTAAAGAGAAACACTTTTTGCCTCTTGGACAACTTTACTGTGTCAGAAAGTACTAATAATAATCTACCTCCAATCATCTCTCTAACGGATATGATCTTAAGGGTAGCAGTAGTTTCAGTTTAACGACACTGTGTGATAACATA
Organism: Aporrectodea caliginosa; assembly: GCA_020284085.1. Taxonomy (NCBI): domain Eukaryota; kingdom Metazoa; phylum Annelida; class Clitellata; order Crassiclitellata; family Lumbricidae; genus Aporrectodea; species Aporrectodea caliginosa. Next base: position 818,304 of record JACEVL010000335.1, on the reverse strand, counting down.
GATCATTAGCGTCGCCCTCCTCGTTTTTGAAGGCTTGGGACTGGCACTGTCAGAGTACAAGCAGTGGCGGAGTTCTGAAAGGTCGTCTTCGTTTTCTTCTATATATAGGACGAATTGCAAAGCAACAAAAGGTGTTCTATATATCGGACGAATGCCAGGCGTCAAATGTGTTTAATGGACGGCTTCTTGTTCTTTTCGTATATACTCGTATAGTACGAATGTAAGGCAACAAAACGGTGTTTAAGGAACTGCTCTCCTTCTTCTATATATATTACAAATGCCCGACAACAAAAGGTGTTTAATGCAATGCTTTTCTTCTGCGGCTTGGTTTTGGCGAGCCATCGGTTGACACCTTGTGCATTAGACACCGGCGCAATAGAAGTTGTCTCTCTATCTTATCGGACTGATCTTCTAATTAATTAAGACTGATAACGTGACCTACTGTTGTATTGTTTTGATCGTGTTGTTACTGAACTTTGAATGACCTTTGTAATCGGACCGCGCTCTCGAGGAGTACCTACAAAGGCCTTTAAGCAGTTTATAATAGACCGTATTTCAGCTGATCTACAATCTATTGAAAACAAACCCATTAAGGACGCCTTATCTACCTTGCACCTGTAATGTTATCAAATTTCTCGATTTTGTCTTGCCCACGCAAACAGAAACTTGTGCTGCGATTTCTGCTCTACCTGCGCCCCTAGCCAACTCAGCTGTGATGGGTACACTGGCCGTACACTGTCGGTGGGAAGATGAGACGGCGAGGGAGAGGACTGTCCACCCGCCCTCATATGCCGAGGCTAAGAAAATGAAGTATCTTACAGTTCATACCCGTGGCTGTGTCAGGGCTAGCTTAAGGGACTGCTTGTAAGCTGATGTTGCTCGCAAGGAGCTTTCAGAACTTAGGCCTATAAACACTAGATGAGGCTCTGTTGTACTTCCTCTAATACTTTCACTTATAAAGGAATGCTACTCCTACTCTCTGGGGTACTTCCTCTTTTAACTCTTACTTTTAAAGGAATGCTACTCCTACGCACTGGGGTACTTCCTCTTTTACTTTTACTTATAAAGGAATGCTACTCCTACGCTCTGTGGTACTTCCTCTTTTACTTTTACTTATAAAGGAATGCTACTCCTACGCTCTGGGATACTTCCTCTTTTTACTTTTACTTATAAAGGAATGCTAATTTTGCACACTTATGTTCTTACTCTATTACTTTTACTACCAAGGAATGCAAATCTTATACACTGAAGTACTTCCTGTCTTATAAAAGGAATGCAAATCTTAATTGAGATGTTGACGGCACTAGTATGGGGGGGGGACAGCTTGTAACAACAAAGGCCGTTGCCGTCCACATAAATTATTTCTGCATATTACAGCTCCATTAGCAACTCAGGCCTGGGACTGGCACATAAAATCATACGCTGCTATGGATTTGGATCCACAGTTTAACGGCAGCTTATGACAACATAGGCCGTTGCCGCCGACAAAGATTATTTTTGCATATTACAGCACATTATTAAGTGTGCTATGCTTCGGCGCCTATCTTACTTGTAAGAAAATATCAATCTTAAAACAGGTGTGCAAGGGACTGCTCTGGATGAATGGGTCCACAGTTTAACGACATCATTATAACAACAAAGGTTGTTGACGTCGATATAAATTAAGTTATTTTGGCTTAAATTTAATAGCGCTTGTAACTACAGCTTGATCACTGCACTGAAAAATTGACACCATATTTTTTGGTTTCGGCGCCTATTTCACTTATAGGAAAATGTAAAACTTTAAAACAGGTGTGTAAGAAACTCTGCACTGGCACCTATTTAACTTATACAAAAAAAATTAGCACTTATAACAGGTGTGTAAGAGACTGGTTGGTTTGTTACTTGCTGTTTAACGACACTGTGTGATAACAACGATTATTAACGTCGCCCCTCCTTCTACACACTTGGGACTGGCTGCGAATCTACGAGCAGTGGCGGAGTTTGCTCTGCAGTAGTAGTAGTTTCAGTTTAACGACACTGTGTGATAACAAAGACCATTAGCGTCGCCCTCCTCCTTTATCTAGGCTTGGGACTGGCACTTGCAGAGTACTAGCAGTAGCGAAGTTACGCTGTTCTGTTTCGGCGCCTATGTAACTTATACGAACACTTACAACTTACCGATGCGTGTAAAACGCATTGGAGATCTGCTTTGGCGCCTTTTTAACTTATATGAAAATTTAAAACTTAAAACAGGTGTGTAAGACACTGCTCTGCTTCGGCGCCTATTTAACTTATAGGAAAATTTATCGACTTAAAACAGGTGTGTAAGAGACCGCTCGTCTATAAACAAAATGTTACTTTCACCTTCTCATGCATATCGCTGTGTCATTCTTTTCCAGCTCGTACGGACGGTACCTGCCCCCACAAACCGTCCGATAAATCTCCAGCCTACCAGGGCAACGAAACCGAGGTGCTAGAATACACTCCGTTCGATGGATGGTACAACAACTTCGCTCACCCAGAATGGGGAGCCGCTGGTAAACCTCATTAATGTCATGTTTAGTGATGTTTTGTTATGGTATGGCATTTCATGCTATGCTACCTGGATACCGGACTCGGACCTCTCTCAGACTACTCTTTTGGACAACCCCTCGGACTAGACGCAGCGCTCGTGAATAAGCTGGTGCCCTGCGCTTGGCTTTCGAGTGGCGCTTTAGAAGTTTGGAGATTACGATTACGATTAAGATTATGTTATAGCACGGTTTTTTCATATAATATATTGGCTATGTTATAGTATGTCATTCCGTGCTATATTATGGTTTGGTAAATTCATGTTATGGTATGGTATCTCTTGCTAAGTTATGTTATGTTATTGTATTGTATTGTATTGTATTTATTAATTTATATACTGCCGCTCACAGCACTGGCCATTCAGTAGCGCTCCCAGTGCGAGAACTCCTAGAGAAGAAGAAGGTTTTGAGAAGGGAGAAGGCTGTAGGAAGAGACCCAGAAAGAATGGTAACATTTAGAGAGGAAGGAAGGGCATTCCATAGGGAGGGCGAATAGTGGCAAAAGATCTAGTTTGGGCCATAGTGGTCCTAACTCGTGGTACAAAAAGAGTATGCCTGACCAAGGAGCGGAGAGGTCGTTGAGAAACTGAAGATATTTAGGAGCAATGCCCAATTTGGACTTAAGGACTAGGACAAGAACTTTGAACTGAATTGCAATTGAAACAATTCACAGGAACACAAATGACAGAAGACATAAATCTTAACTACTAACAGAACAGACAGCCTGCAATACACGGCGCTAATAGCAGCCTACAAAGCATGTCCGCCTACAGACCTCGATCTCGGTACCTCTCGCTCTTTATGCCAGTGTGTTATCCAATGCGCTGTGTTGAGTTGTGGCGTGTTAAAACCATTCTTGGTCTCCACCGAAAGTGTTTAAACCCCTTCAACTTGTTCTGACGCGCATCCTGTTTCCTGATTAAAGACCGCCACAAATTACCTCATATCCGTCATAAATAACTTCAACTGATCAAGAAGTTTGGAAAAACCCAACCTTTAACCTTTCACAGAAAGAGAAGTTAACTTTTAATATAGATAATAGTTTGCTGATGTTGTATATCATACCTGAAAAAGGCTCAAGTACCAATAGCGATTTAGTACACTTGAAACTTTGTCGTAGCTCAGGTGAGCGACGTTGTTGAGACTCTACTTGAGTTTGGCTGGAGTTTAACGACGTAAACGATATGACATCTGTTTTCCTGTGGTAATTGCACATTTATAGAGGGCAACTTCAAGAGAGAGACTCAACACATGATAAACCTTGTGTGACTGTCCTAAAATGATTGGTTTCGCATACAGGTGGGTTTCGGTACCGCTCGGTCTGAGCTCACTGTTTGCATTGTTTGGAGTACCACAGGGATCTGTTATCGGCCCTTTATTATTAATTTTACAGTCTCTACTTCCCCAATCAGTTTCGTATAGCTAAGCACTTTGGAGTCAAATTACGACACCCTTCTCCCAACCTCTCCCCATTGGTAGACATGGGGAGAGGTTGTGTCATCATGACAGAGTAGGCTTGAGTGTCCCATTGACCCGGACTGCCATAGTGGAACCACCGATCCTTTCTCGTTGTTGGAACGGCAAGGAACGCTGGAACGGGCTCCCTCTGGGAATTATACGCCACCTCCCTAACGTTAACTGCTCTCACTTTCAGTACCACTCGTTGCTTAGGAATATACCTTCTTCCATGGGCGCATATAGAGGGGAGCTTTATGGGTTTAAACCCCCAGAAATAAGTATCGAATTTTTTTATATGCTTTTACATGTGAAATACCAAAAACCTTAATTTTTGCGACCATCTCCAATGGAAAACTCTCCCCGAAATCTTAAAACCACCTCCGATTTTTTTTCCTGGCAATGCCCATGCCTTCTTCCGCTAGGCTTGGGTAGTAGTCCCCGGAACCGCCGCCATCCGCCGCCGCCGCCAGTCGCTAAGCCCTCAAGTCGAAGTCAGTCGCTAAGGCTATCGACTGGACCCAGTCACCGCCGCCGCCGCCGCTAAGCCCTCAAGTCGAAGTCAGTCGCTAAGCCATCGACTGCTATCGACTTTGTCCACTTAATAATCAGCAGTTATTTATTTACTACCTTTACTGCCTATCTAGTACTACTTACTTACTTTACTAAGTACACACTAACTTCCAAGGAGTTGATATTTAGACTTACTATCAACCATCGAAGCCTAATATACGTCGATGCTATCAACAGTCAGATTTGTCTGTCACGTTATCATACTTGGTGCACTTCTTTAATTGAAAATGGCGTCTTTTCGAAGCAAACGTTGAGTTGAAAATACGCCGGTTTCAGTGTCTTTAAACACGGTACAACTAAAGATCATTCCGGAAAAATTGATAATCATTATCATCATCAGGATCCATGGGCCGAAGGCCCGTAGGTGTCCAATGCTTGCATTGGATTTCATTCGTATTTTTTCTTTGCGAACGGTGTATCTGCACCCATGCGTTCGACTTTCGCACTTCTCCCTTAAAGAGAGTTCCAGGCTTAGGACTGGCTCTGATATCCACTATCTGGTGGTATCAAAGGTGGCGATGCCGCCCACGTTTGCCAGCTGTTTCAGGGTTCCTGCGGAGTCTGTCCAACTCGCGTAGCGCCCTATAGGTGGTACTTCAGCCAAGCCTTCACCACTGATAGCCTCAGCAGGCACTCCCCTACTGACTTTTGCCACCCCTCACCACGTTGAGGTGTGAGTCGAACTTTGATAATCTGTTGTGAAATTAGGGAATATAGGCGTCCATTTGCCCTTTCGAGAGAAATCCGGTGTTTGGGTACATTTTGGCGAACTACTGTCTACTGGTAAGTCTGGGTGAGACATAGGCCTACATGTACCTAAAATAGGCGTACTAAAATAGGCAGACTTGAATGCTGCATGCTTAAGTTTCTTATCTGATTTAAATGCTACGCGATAATGGTTTGATAATTTTGATTTGGTTGGTGCATAGGCCAATAGTTGCTATTAATTTAGATGTACCACCGCTTTATTTGGCCACAAACCATGACGTTCAGCGAAACGTAACTTTACAGTATGCCGTAAAATGCATTTTATTGCTAGGTAACTAATAGAGGTACCCGAGAAGTCGATATCAAGTCGTTAAGTCAGTCGATAAGCCTAAGCGACTTAGTCAGTCGATAAAGCAAGTGACTTGGTCAAGTCAGTCGCTAAGTCAGTCGCTAACTCTCCAAGTCAGTCGCTAACGCTTCTGTTAGCGACTCCGGGGACTATTGGGTAGGGAGAGCCTCTGAGGATGAACCTTGAAGGGGCGCTTTATAAATTATGATTGATTGTTTCGTTGATTGATTGATTGATTGATCGATCGATCGATCGATCGATTGATTGATTGATTCGTTGACTGACACTTCCCTACGTGTTTGCGTGTCTTCAGAAACCGCCCTGCTGAGGTTGTTACCACCGGCCTACGGCGATGGAACGTACGCCCCATCGGGGGCCAACAGGGCCAACCCTCTGGACGTCGCTAGGGTCGTCTTCGACGGTCCCACTGGAATGGGTTCCTACAGGAATCGAACCGCCTTCCTTGTGTTCTTTGGTAAGACCATTGTCATCGTTGAAATTAATACTAAATTAATTCTACTATTACTACTAATATTTATTCTTTAATTAATAATAATAGAAATTTATTTATCTATTATCATCGCCGTTGTCGTCACAGTAACCCATAATAATAGCAGTAGAAGTAGCAGTAATGATGGTGATGATGACGATGACGATGACGATGACGATGACGACGACGACGATGACGATGACGATGATGATGATGATTATGATGATGACGATGACGATGACGATGACGATGACGATGACGATGATGATGATGATGATGATGATGATGATGATGATGATGATGATGATGATGATGATGATGATGATGACGACGACGACGACGACGACGACGACGACGACAATGATGTTGATGATGATGATGATGATGATGATGATGATGATGATGATGATGATGATGATGATGATGATGATGATGATAATGATGATGATAATGATGATGATGATAGCAGTACTAAAAATTATTTGTTTTCTCTGTCTTAATATTAACGTACTGTATTTTAATTATACACCTATAATTGAACTGCTAAAGATTGTCATTAACAGACTGTCGTCCACCAACCTTATATAGGATAGGTTGAGACTGCTTTAAAGGTGTCCAAGATTACGCTCCACGGTGCAGTAATTTTTGTGAATAGAATGACACAATTTTCAGAAGTTCGTCTCAGCACAGTCATCACTCAACAATATTTTGACCTAATTGCGACTTGGTTTTGGAGCGCCATCTGCACTAAACACAGGCGCAATAGAAGTTGCTAATTAACAACGATGTTTTCCACTGTCTTCCAACTCCAGGTCAACAGATGGTGGAGGAAATCCTGGACGCCCAGGGATCCGGATGTCCCCCGGAGTACTTCAACATTCCCATTCCGAAAGGTCACCCTCTGTTTGACCCCCAGGGAGAGGGAGGTCGCGAGTTACCCTTCCTACGAACGAGATATGACACAAGAACTGGGTTCTCTCCTAACGTACCAAGAGAACAGGTTAACTTTTAAGCTTTACTTAATAATAATAATAAATAATAATAATAATTATAATAATAATAATAATATCTTTTCTTTAATAAGCGCCTGACAAACGCACTGCGCTGTACATTTACATGTTATGCAATTGAAATCTTAACTACTAACAGAACAGACAGCCTGCAATACAACGGCGCTAATAGCAGCCTACAAAGCATATCCGCCCTACGGGACTCGAACTCGGTACCTCTCGCTCTCTACGCCAGATGTTATCCAATGCGCCACGGGCACTATAATAGAAACGTCCCATTGCCTTACACAGTCCTTTATAGGACCTTTATAAATTTATAAATACAATACAATACAATACAATACAATACAATACAATACAATACAATACAATAAATACAATACAATACAATACAATACAATAAATACAATACAATACAATACAATACAATAAATACAATACAATACAGTGTCGAAGCCAAAGGATGTCATTAGAGATTGAATAATACTCCACTGGTGGACACCTTTAAAACGCTTCTCAACCACCCTATATAATCAAAGAAATGCGTTCAATGGTTAGATCAACAGAAACCATGGCGTAGTAAGTTAAGGTCGCCGTGAATGGCACGGGCTGCCAAAAGATGTGGTTAAAAGTGAATACAAATAGACACCTTTAAGAAGCTTTTGTACAAAGGTATATATACAACAAATGCGTTCAATCGGTAATTGTTGGCTACGCCATATAGATGGAAAGTTGAATAGTTTCGAATATATCCTATATTATCTAAGAGAGTCGCAATTATTTTAACTCGGTCATAGAGTTAATTAGTGATTTTTCGAACTTATCGAAGTGAAAATGGGTATAAATAGTCGATGAAAAAAGCAGTTCCTTAGACACCTATTTAAAGCCTTGAATTCGCTCTATATATAAAAGAAGCATAAGAAAGTATTATTATGTTATGTTACCGTTCTTACGCTTCTTTAATATTTTAGAGCGAATTCAAACCTAATGTCGCTAATTAACTAGCTTATAATGAATTTCTAATTTAAAATTAATGAGATAAAAAGGCTTTTGATAAGAAAGTATTATATATTTAAGAGCTGCAGTAATATGCCAAAAACTAATAATCTTTATCGGCGGCAACGGCCTATGTTGTCATCTGGCAGGGGCGCTATAACAAGTGTTCAA
>JACEVL010000335.1:797500-805000 GCA_020284085.1 Aporrectodea caliginosa | reverse complement strand
GCTATCAGATATTAATTAAATATCAGCTGTTGACTATTAACTAACCGAAGTTTTTGCTGTAAATATCGCGTCTGCATAGCATAACATAGCATAGCATAGCATAACATAGCATGGCATATCATAGCATGGCATAACATCGCATAGTCATGGCATAGGCATAGCATGGCATAACATATCATAGCATATAGCATAGCATGGCATAACATATAATAGCATAGCATATCATAACATATCATAGCATGGCATAGCATAGCATGGCATAACATATAATAGCATATCATAGCATAACATATCATAGCATGGCATAGCATAGCATGGCATAACATATCATGGCATAACATATAATAGCATAGCATATCATAACATATCATAGCATGGCATAGCATAGCATGGCATAACATATCATAGCATATCATAGCATAACATAACATAGCATAGCAGAGCATAACATCGCATAACATAGCATAGCATAGCATGGCATAACATATCATAGCATATCATAACATAGCATATCATGGCATAGCATGGCATAACATAGCATAGTCTAGCATAACATAGCATATCATAGCATGGCATATCATAGCAGAGACTAACATCGTTGCTTCTGGTATTTTCTTAATCGCAGGAGAATGGAGGGGGACAAATGTATATTCGTGAATACGACTTTGGCGACTCATTTTTCCGGACAGTCTGCTCTCAGAACCTGCAACACCTATTGGAACCCACAGGTAAAGTTCATCTGACGGTGCCATCAGTACCGGCAAAGTAAACTTGGTTTACCTTGTCATGTTTAACCATACCTTGCGTTACCATGCGTGTTTACCGTTACCTTCTGTTTCGTATCATTTACTTTTACCTATTTACCGTTACCTTTTTAAATTATCTTTACCAATTTACTGTTTCCTTTTTAATTATATTTACCAATTTACCGTTTCCTTTTCCATTACCTTTACCAATTTACCGTTTCCTTTTCCATTACCTTTACCTATTTACAGTTGCCCTTTGTTCTTTACCTTTACCTATTTACGGTTACCTTTTGTTATTTACCTATGCCTTTTAACCGTTACCTTTTGTTATTTACCTATACCTTTTAACCGTTACCTTTTGTTATTTACCTATACCTTTTTACCGTTACCTTTTGTTATTTACCTATACCTTTTTACCGTTACCTTGTAACACAGGAGGCCGTTAACGAGACCGACATAGATCAGCTGATCATGGGCATGGCCTCCCAGATTGCCGAACGAGAGGACAACATCGTTACCCCCGACCTGCACGGTAACGTCTTCGGACCGCTGGAGTTCTCTCGGAGGGACCTGATGGCCGTCAACATTCAGAGGGGCCGAGACCACGGACTGACCGACTACAACTCGGCCAGGGAGTTCTTCGGACTGCCGAGGATAACCTGCTGGAGGGACATCAACCCAGCGCTGTACGACGAGGTAGGCCTACAGAGAAATTTAACTTTTGAGTAAGAATTTAAAAATATTCTAATTATATCTACAGAATTCATGGAAAAAGTTGTAGGTGAGTTCGGGATAGACCGCAGGCAACTTCAATTTCTGTTCAAATATACTGTCGCTTTTAACTCTTATAAAAGCCTTTAATGGAAAACTTTCACTACAGTATAAATAAGTGATTTTGTTTGGATATTATTTTAAATTTTCAAATTTTACATTAAAAACCTCTATGAAGAATTATCCATGTTCTTAATTTATTTCCTTTTTTCCATTTTTCAAGCTCTTGCTAAAAGATTTAGCCTCGTGTTTTGCCACCTCCTGCAAAATATATGCTGGCGCCCATGACTATGCTATGTTAAGTCATGTCATGTAATGTTATTGGAATAAAGCTATTGCATAGTATAGTTAAACGTATTGCATTTAAATTGAAGTCATCGTTTTCAGTTAATGTAATCTGTTAATGTTTTTAATTAGTGTTCTCAGTTACGGTTTTTTATTTTTTCCAACTAATCTTTCAATTAATGCTTACAGAAACCGGACGTTTTCCATAACCTCAGTGCCCTGTACAACAACTCCATGGATGACCTCGACATCTGGCCTCTTGGAATGTTGGAGACCACCGAGATGGGACCAGGACCTCTGTTCCGGACTATCATCATGAACCAGTTGACTAGAATCCGAAACGGAGACCGATTCTGGTTCGAGAACTACAAACAAAACAAGTGCGTTTTCATATGACTATTCGAGTATGACCAATACAGGCGCACGTCTATATTATGTGTGTATGTGTTAGTAGATGTGTGTGGCATATTACAGCATGGCATAGCATAGCATGGCGTAGCACGTTCTTCCTGTAGTAGGCGTTTCGGTTCTTCCTGTAGTGGGCGTTTATTTCTTCCTAGCATAGTGGGCGTTTCGGTTCTTCCTGTAGTGGGCGTTTCGGTTCTTCCTGTCTGGTGGGCATTTCAGTTCTTCCTGTAGTGGCACGTTTACGGTTCTTCCTGTAGTCTGGCGTTTACGGTTCTTCCTGCACGGTATAGCATAGCATGGCATAGCATTCTTCCTATAGTGGGCGTTTCGGTTCTTCCTGAGAGTCAACGTTTCGGTTCTTCCTGTAGTAAAGAAAAAGGTTCTTCCTGTAGAGCACGTATCGGATAGCAAGTAAAGAGCGGAGCTAAAGTGAGGCGTTTCGGTTCTTCCAAATGGGCGGAACCCACCACAGCAAGCGCCCGGTTTTGGGCCAGAGCAGTCCTAGTCCTCATAGGAACAATGCTATGCTATATATTGTGACATGCTATTCTATGCTATGCTGGTACTGCGCAATGGAGCATCCTATTCTTATGATTATAAGCATTTCAGTTAGAAATGAAAACCTCAATTTAAATTTAAAATAGATTATATTCTTTGGCGAATCAAAAGCGAACGAAAGTTAGTTCAACATTTTTGTTGAGCTTGACAAGTATATATTGATGCGAGGAAACGTTTTCAACGTGTGTAAGTCGGCTCTATGATTGGCGACTCTTCTAACGACATCTTACGGCAACCAGGGCCGTTGATATCGTAATGACACTTCATAGGCTAAAGCAGAGAGCGCATCTGAGCTGGTCTTTCGAAGAGGCGCTATATAAATTCTCAAAATGAATTAATGATTTTGGCAATGTTTCTGTGTCTGCTGTAGACTCTTCACAGAGGATGAAATCAAGGAGATTATGAACACAACCATTCTCGATGTAATTCTGGCCGTTACGAATATCAGTCGAGATCACATCCAGAAAAATCCCTTCTTCCACCATTACGGTAAGTTCGCAATGCAAAGATTAATATTAATAATAATAATAATAATAATAGTATTAGTTTTTTTTTTTTCCTTTTATTATTCAACAATATTTATTCTCTAAAGCCTCAATCAACATCAATACATCAATAGAGAAGGATGCAGCAGCTCATCGTCTAAAATTAACGTCATAAATGCCGTTAGGATCACATCTCCCTAAGGTCTGGCTTCGCTAAAGTGCCGCGGAAAGCCACCGAGTTGAACCGCTGGACAGTTATAGAGAGACGCTGCAGCAAGAAGCAGGTTTCTCTGGTGTCTCCTGTGGACAGCGTCAGACTACGACCTAGATCTGATATAAAGTTTTGGCCAGTGGTGTTAATTGGACCTAAGGTCTCGAGAGCAAGAGGCACGAAAAAGTGCGTGTTCAAAAGTGCATTGTACTTCGTCATTTTCCTGTCAATAATAATATATATTATTATTATTATTATTATTATTATTATTATTATCCTTAGTAATATTAGTATAAAAGTTGCTATTGTCCGCTTATTAAGCCCCTAATATCCAATGACAAAGCATCAATCGATGGCGCTGAGCAATTGTGAGTGAAGGACTTGCTCAAAGTCCCTACACAGTAAATTGCGTCTCAGAGGAGGAGGATCGAACCCATACTATCCGCATTACAAGGAGACCGCTCTAACCAATGGTTTATTAATTGCTTATCGAGTCCGATCCTTAAATAACATCGGTGAAACGGTGCCTTAGTGTCTCAGTGCCAATTCAAAGTCTGGATGAAGGAGGAGGGCGATGCTAATGATCTTTGTTATCACACAGTGTCGTTAAGCCGAAACTATGAACGGTGTCTTAGACGAATCATAGCTCTCCGTTCTGATTAACTTAATAGTCTATTGAGTCCCATCCTTATATAGCATCGCTTAACACCGTTTTAAAGGTGTCTAAGAGATGGCGCTTATTAATCGGCAAATGCGTTTCTTTTTTTTATATAGCCTTAGTAGACACCGTTTAAAAGGTGTCTAAGTAAGTGTTCCTATTAATTGACGTGCTTATTGCAGGATTCTCATTAATCAGTGACAATTGCGGCACGCCCTTTATGTAGCGACGGTTGATGCCGTTTTAAAGGTGTCTAAGACGAACGCTCTAACCAACTAGCTTAGATGTAGCATTGATCTTATTTTTTTAATCCAGGTGATCCGTGTCCGCAGCCTTTCCAGCTGAGTCACTTGAAAGATCACATGGAGAACTGTACTGAGATCAAAAGCTACGACTACTTCTATGGAAGCGAGATCTCCTACGCTCTGACTCTACTCTTCGTACTCGGTTCTCTCGCACGTAAGTGTGATCTAACTCTAATCTAATTCTTTATCTAGTCTTAGTCTAGTCTAGTCTAGTCTAATCTAATCTACTTACTTACTTACTTACTTACTAATCTAATCTAATCTAATAAATTCTGTATAGTCGATATCATACATGCATACACAAATACACTCTTACATAATCATATGCATGCACACATATACACATACAGTATTTACATAAATACAAACATACAATTCAATTCAATTTTTTACCTTTAGCCAAAGTATCACAGCAACATACTTATTAACTTACATAAATGATACGTGTCCGCAGCCTACACGCATACATGACACACATACAGACTTACAAGCAGCATAATTATATACTTACATACATAAATTCTCATATATATATATACATACATACATAGTGCATACATGTATGCATAAATGCTCACATACATACATACATAGTGCAATAGGTCCCTTTCTATGGAATGGACTTTTCTCCTTCTCTACGTGTCTACAATCCCATCTTCACGTATACATCTCTACCTCTTTCTCTCACCTTAAGGAGTATGTTCCTTTTCCTCGCAGTGGAGGGTTGCGCACTGGGAGCAAGTCCTTCACTGAAAGGCTCATGCTATGAAAAGCTCTTTATAAATGACTTTGTTAATTAACTGAACTTCTTTGTCAAATTCAATTTGTTGGCTATCACTATTAAGTTTAAAATATTGGACTAAAAAATTCTGAAAATCAATTTTTCAATTTTATTTATTTGAGAACTTGACGAAGAATTTACTATCGCCAATGACTACCTTTAAAAAGATAACTAGTTGATCTATATAAATAGAGTTTACCGATCATGCGTGAGTGCATCATAATGATAGGCTAATTTACCATATTTTAATCCATCTCTTGAACCTTAGTTTCATATTTTGAACTCAATATTTATTAATTTAAAATTATTATTCTGTTTAACTCATTGTGATCAGTTGCTGTGTGTCACCTGTATTGAGTGCCAATATTAAACGAATATAATAATAAATAATAATCAATCAACAAAGTTTTATCCACGACTGTAAATGATCAAATACAATACAAAAATACAATAGTACTTAAAACCTAATCACGTAAATTGACCAACAAAAACAGAAAGACATTGAAACATACAGAATTGAACAATTAGCATCTACTGTTCATGCGAATGTCTTACGTACCTAATTAACTCACCTGTCCATTCATTTGTCCACCTGTGCAGCCATCATCGGGGTTTTGTTCTGCTTGGCCCACTTCCACAAGAAGACCGTTGAATACGAAACAGAGAATCTTCACAAGTCCAAGAAACGAAAGTCTATGTTGAACGACAATGCAGTCCAAGTCATAACAGGTAGAGCCTAGTCTGTCTCTCTTCCTGTCTGTCTGTCTAACTGTCTGCCTGTCTGTCTGTCTATAAGTCGGCATAGCTATCTGTCTGTCTGTATATTTGTTTGTCTGTCTTTCTATATGCCTGTCTTCTCTCTGTCTGTCTTCTCTCTGTCTGTCTTCTCTCTGTCTGTATGTCTATCTGTCTGTGTGTCTGTCGGCATGTCTATACGCAGGTTTATAAAATTATGTGCTACAATGGACCTGTCCTTGTACCTGTCCATATCTGTCTCTCTCTGTTTCTGTCTGTCTGTCTGTTTCTCTGCCTCTATCTATCTGTCTGTCTCTGTCTCTGATTCTCTCTCTCTGTCTCTCTCTGTCTGTCTCCCTATCTCTTTCTCTCCCTCCCTCTCTCCCTCCTTCTGACTGATCCGACTACCGGAACTATTTTCTCAAATTCAATATCCTTATCCGAAAGCCGGAACTTTTCTAACAACAACACTTTCCTCGCCTGAACATCGGAAACTATTCCATCAAAATCACTTACACTCAGAAGTTCAGAACTGTTCTTGTTCTTTTCACAAACAGCCATCGAATGGATCGGAAACTCGGAGGGTGACCGGGTCATCACTGTCCATCTGAACACCTCAAAGCGGCAAATAACCGTCAAGGAGAACGGACGAATTGTGCGAGCGATAGAGCTGATCAGATTGACCGCCAGTGACCGAGTGGGTTTGGTGCTCGCTGTGGACAATGCGATGACTATGATGCTTGTGCGGGTCCCTGGAGATTATGACCTTGTAAGTAATTGGCGAATCAGTGAATTACTGAATTGATGAATTAATTAATTAATCCAAGTAATGAATTAATGAATTGATGAATTACTGAATTAACGAATTACTGAATTGATGAATTACTGAATTAACGAATTGATGAATTAATGAATGTATGAATTAATGAATTAACTAGTTAATTAATTAATTGATTATTAATTAATGAATTAGTGAATTAATTTATTAATCAGTTAATGAATTAATGGAATTAATTATTGAATTCACGAATTAATGATTAATTGAATATTGAATTAATAGCTATTCAACGAAATTAATTAATGAATTAATGAATTATGTATTAATTAATTAATCAATTAATAAACTTCTGAATTCTTGCATTAAATGACAGATTGATTGATTGTAAAATTCATTCAATCGTTCATTCATCTATGCATCCATTCATTCTTCCATTCTCTCGTCCATCGATTCATCCAACCATTCATTGAAACATTCGCTTATCTATTCGTTCATTCAAACGTTCTCTCATCCATAAATTCATTCACAAATTCATTCATTCATTCCTTCAATTAATCATTCCATCAATCCATCTATACTTCCGTCTCCTCCTTGTACTCTTCCTCTTCCTCTTACTCCTCCTCTTCTTTTTCTTCTTCTATTTCTTCATCATAATCATCATCTTTTTTCGCCTTCTAAAAGAGTTGATAAATTACTAATAATTGCTTTACATTACAGTACATTTCCATATTTTCATGAACAGGTGCTTGATTTCGAAAGAGCCGACGAGCGTGAGTCTT
>JACEVL010000335.1:635000-795000 GCA_020284085.1 Aporrectodea caliginosa | reverse complement strand
TGGAAGTCTGACGAAAGCGGAGTTCAAGACAATGCTCAGGTAAGCCTCCATGATTGATGGCATTGTTAAGAACCATTGTTAAGAATCATTGTTAAGAACCATTGTTAAGTGGCATGATTATGAACCATTTTTAGAACCATTGTTAAGAGGCATGATTATAAACCAATTTTAGAAATTTGCTAATTAATTAGAATTTCAATTAGCAAACTCTTGTAGCTAATCAAATAGAATTAGCTGTTTTTCAACATTGATCAGCTAATCGATTAGAATCTAATCGATTACCTACCCATCTCTGACACGCACACATGCATATACAATTATTATACATTATAGACAGACAGACAGACAGACAGACAGACAGACAGACAACAATGAGAATCAATAAATTTACTAATCCTGTAAGTTCCTGCGCTTAAGCCAACGTTTCTTTGCTCTCTCAAAGGTCGATGGTTGAGCTGTCGAATGAGACTATTGAGGAGAACAAGATCGTCCAGCTGGTCGACACCCTCTTCCAGAAGGCTGGACTGGAACAGAAGAGTTCCCTCACCTACCAGGACTTCCAAAGGATGCTTGCCAGTTACCGCGATGAACTGGATCTGGCTGGACTCAATATCAAAGGTTAGAAAGAGAGTCATTTAGATAGTTAGTTAACTTGTTAGTTAGTTCATTAGTCAGTTATCTAATTAGTTAATTACTTGGTTGGTGAGTTAATTATTCAACTTGTTAGTTAATTGCTTAGTTACCTAGTTATTTAACTGGTTAGCTAGTTAATTAGTTACTTTTCTAGTTATTTAGTCAGCAAGTTAAGTGGTTAGATAAATATATAGTGAGTTAACTAGTTAGGTAGCTAGGTAGTTAGCTAGTTTGCTAGCTTTACAGATAGTTAAGTAGATTGGTAACTAGTTAACGAGCTAGTTAGTTAGCTAGTTAGTAAACTAGCTAGTTGGAAATTTAGTTATCTATTATGTTAGTTAGCGAGCTAGTTAGTTATTTAATTAGTTAACTATATAATTAGATATTTAGTAATCTAGTAATTCAGTTAGCTAATTGGCTAGTTAGTTAGTTAGACAGTTAGTTAATTAGTTAGGTTGCTAGTTAGTTAGCTAGCTAGACTGGAATCTAGCTAGTTATTTAACAAGTTAGTTAGTTAACTAACTAGTTCGTTAGCTAGTTGTGCAGTTAGTTTGTTAGCTAGTTAAATAACAAAACACCTAAAGTTACCTAACGCGTACTAGTCCTTCCATCATAGTTTCTTCTTAAAAGCTGTGACAATGTCCACTGAGACGTTATTAATATTCAGACCATTCCACAATTCCACAACTCTCGCACTGAAAAATTTCTGCCCAAATGTTCCAATCGGTTTCTTAAATGTTTTTATCTCTGACCTCGCAACTCATAACTTCAATAATTCACCAACTCTTTATTTCGGCAGTTAGTTATTTTTATTAATTGAACAATAAAATTAATAATTTGTGAATTTAGTAGATAACTTATTTATATTCCATATCTGCTCTTTGCGTTTCCAGTCGGTGATGTCCGAGTCGATGCAAAGAGAACTCGAGACAATGCAGCAACGAGAGCAAGAAAAACATTTTATGGATCATACGAGTATGTTTCGATTAGAAATCCAAGTCATCTGATTTATCCAAGCTATCTAAATTATTTAAGCTATCTACGGTATCCAAGTCTACTAAGTTATCC
This sequence comes from Aporrectodea caliginosa, assembly GCA_020284085.1. Classification (NCBI taxonomy): domain Eukaryota; kingdom Metazoa; phylum Annelida; class Clitellata; order Crassiclitellata; family Lumbricidae; genus Aporrectodea; species Aporrectodea caliginosa. The sequence continues at coordinate 793,299 of JACEVL010000335.1, read as the reverse complement.
AAGTCATCTAAGTTATCCTAATTATATAAGTTTTCACTTCTTATTCAATCACTCATTCTTTCTTTTCTTCATCCGTCCAGCCGTACATCCATCGATCCGTTAATCCATCCGTCAATTCATCCACTCATCCATCCTTATATTCACCAACAATCCACCCATTCATCCATCCATCAATTCATCAACCCATCCATCCATCCATCAATCAATCCACCCAATCACCCATCCACCCATCCATCCACCCACCCATCCACCCACCCATCCATCCACCCAATCACCCATCAATCCACCCATTAATCCACCCACCCACCCAATCACCCACCCACCCACCCATCCATCCATCCATCCAAACCCACCCATCCACCCACCCATCCATCCACCCATCCACCCATCCACCCATCCATCCACCCGTCCACCCACCCATCAATCCACCCATCAATCCACCCACCCATCCACCCACCCACCCATCCACCCAATCACCCACCCATCCACCCATCCATTCACCCACCCACCCACCCAATCACCCACCCAATCACCCACCCAATCCAAGTCATCCAACCCATCCAATCACCCATCCAATCACCCATTACCCATTCACCTAATCACCCAACCATCCATTCACCCAATCACCCAACCATCCATCCATCCACCCAATCACCCACCCAATCACCCATCCATCCATTCACCCAGTCACCCAACCAATCCATCCATCCATCCACCCAATCACCCACCCAATCACCCATCCATCCATTCACCCAATCACCCAACCATCCATCCATCCATCCACCCAATCACCCATCCATCCACCCAATCCACCCACCCATCCACCCACCCACCATCCATCCATCCATCCATCTATCCATCCATCCATCCATAAATCCATCCATCCATCCACCCATTCATCCACCCACCCATCCCCATCCACCCATCCACCCATCCACTCCACCCACCCACCCAATCACCCATCCATCCATTCATCCATCCATTCATCCAATCACCCATCCATCCACCCAATCATCCACATTCCCATTTTTCCAACCATTCTTTTTCTTCCCTCAGGGATGACCAGTCTCCTACTCGTGCCCGTCTATCAACGATTCGCGAAATCCAGACCATAGAGAGGGAGCCACCGATGGGCAAATGGGACCAAATGACAACAGCCTTTGCTAACTACATGTCCAACCATCGACTTCAGATCTTCTGGTCCGTTCTCTTCACGCTCGTTGTCTTTGGGATCTTCGTCGAAAGATGCTACTGTAAGTAATTCACCTATTTATATTTGCAATTAGTAGTTTCAGTTTAAAGACTGGCTGTGCGATAACAAACATCATTAGCGTCGCCCTCCTCCTTCATCCAGGCTTGGGACTGGTACTGACAGAGTACAATCAGTGGCGGAGCTTATGAGCAATTGATTTACTAATAAGTGCAATTAACAAATGACTTACTAATAAGTGCAATTAACAAATGATTTACTAATAAGTGGAATAAACAAATGATTTACTAATAAGTGCTATTAACAAATGATTTACTAATAAGTGGAATAAACAAATGATTTACTACTAAGTGGAATAAACAAATGATTTACTAATAAGTGCAGTAAATCACTGCAAGCGAGAAACACGTGAAAGAGGAATTATTTCACCTTTGTAATGATTTACTTTGTAATCGTAGTCTGACATTTAGCGCCTTCGTGAGTTTCTTGTAAGGCGCTATATAAATGGCCATATACATACATTTATAAAGCGCTACTTTAAGAATAGACTCATCAGTGGCGCTCCCGTCGAGAAATACTGACGACTACAGCATCACTTGGACTGACAATAAGGGGAGCAATGGACTTGACAAGAGACCGAGGACAATGTTCGTACCCACCGCCGCCAAATGGCTTTTGTCAGGAACTGATGATGATGATGATGATGGTGATGATGATGACGATGACGATGATGATGATGATCTCTCTCTCTCTCTCTCTGTCTCTTTCTCTCTCTCTCTCTCTCTCTCTCTCTCTCTCTCTCTCTCTCTCTCTCTCTCTCTCTCTCTCTCTCTCTCCTCTCTCTCTTTCTCTCTCTCTCTCTCTCTCTCTCTCTCTCTCTCTCTCTCTCTCTCTCTTTCTATATCTCTCTCTGTCTCTCTCTCTCTCTCTCTCTCTCTCTCTCTCTCTCTCTCTCTCTCTCTCTCTCTCTCTCTCTCTCTCTCTCTCTCTCTCTCTCTCTCTCTCTCTCTCTCTCTCTCTCTCTCTCTCTCTCTCTCTCTCTCTCTCTCTCTCTCTCTCTCCCTCTCACTCCCCCAATCGACTCTTCGCTCTGCTCAATCATTTCGTTCTCAACTTCAAACTTACCTCTTCCAAATTGCTCATCCACCATATATAGGCTGCATGCTCCTCAGTCTTACGGACTGATCTCCTTGATATTGACCTGATTATAGCTTCGTATTGATGCGCCATGATGTGCCTTGTGCCATGATAGACACGGGTGCCTATAAATAATTATGATCCAAATGGTTTAACGACATCTTGCGGCGAAAAAGTTCGATAACGTCGACCGAAATTATTTGCAACAGTTCTCACCGTTCAGTTTGAATAATGAATAAACGAGATTATATGCGTTTTTTTTTTTTTTTTATTCCGTGGTTTAACGTCATCGTATGACATCTATGGCCGTTGACGACAATTCAAAATTATGTACAATACAGTTAAAACAAAATTGATAGAGTTAAAGACATCTAAACAGTACTTTACAATGTCACTAATATTCATCATTTAGCAGCATAATATTATAATTCAGATACTAATGTCAATGTTACTTGCATAAGATAATATAGTGTAAGATGGTCTTTCAGGAAAATTATACACTGTTTTGCAGCAATTATCACACATAAAATTTTTTAATGTAAAATGAAAAGATTCCTGATAAACAGCAATAATGTACACGAGATTTCCAATCCAGCTATTCAATGATATAACAGCATTGGTTTCAAGTTTACAAAACCTGTAATTATGAAGTTTACAACACCTGGCATACATTGAAAAAGACAGCTCCCCACCACACGTTAAAGACACGAACAGAAAAGAGCACTGCAATCTGACCTGAATTCTCAGTCTTTCACTTTTAATTTTTAATTTCAGTTTAATGGTTATTAAATTTTATTATATATGTTATTTTGACATGAAATTCTTAGTTTAGTTATAAATGTTTACATAGGTAATCAATCATTACAAACAAGCAATGTTAGTATAATATATACAAATGGCTTCAAAATAACAAAACTTATAAAGCATTCACATATTACACCCTAACAAAATGTCTACACAAGGGCAAAACTAAAAAAACTATATGCGGTTTTTTGTCGTAACTTTTACTTATGGCGGAATAAAACACTTAAAAGAGGTGTATAATTATTTGAACAGTTTCACCTGGTTTAGCTCCTACTTATAGTAGAATTAAACAATTAAAAGGTGTGTAATTATTTTGAACAGTTTCATCTGTTTTAGCTCGTACTTATAGTAAAATGAAAAACTTAAAAGAGGTGTGTAATTATTTTTGAACAGTTTCACCTGTTTTAGCAGTACTTATAGCGGACTAATCGTCCGTATGGGGAGCTGGTTAAGGCTTTGGTTTTGGTGAGCCATTGGTTGATGCCTTGTGCATTAGACACTGACACAATAGAAGATACTAATTACAACTACGTTACCAATTATAAGTAGATGACAGAGTTACAGTAATCAAGGCAACTGGGAACAAATGCGTTGGCCAGAGATACCTAGAATTAGGAATCAGTTGGGACCGGAAGGCACGGGAACGGTGTTCCAGTTCCATTTTGTTGCCTAGAATACCTAGATATCCAGAATTACAATGCGACCCCAAAATCAACTGGTTGTATCGAGAAATACTTCCTAATATTTGTCAGGCCACCTTTATATAGCAATGTTTATAACGTTTTAAAGGTGTCTAAAGAGATCGTTTTAAACAATTCGCAAAATCGTTCCTCAATGAGTATCAACTGTGCTTGGTTGCATTTAGAGTTGACAGTTTTCCATTAAAAAAAACTATGCGGTGCAGATGTAGAAATAATATCGTCATCATCATCATCATTATATTGCAATTATGATGACTAGGGCTAGGGATTTAACGCGTTATTAACGCGATTAATGCGTTAATTAATTAACGCGATTAAATTTTTTTAACCCAGTTACCTGCGCTCAATTTTTTGAATAAATACGCCAAAACAATTCTTGAGAAAACCGCTATTATAAAGTGAAAACTTTTACTTTAAACTTTCAACTTTAAAGTAAAAACTTAACAAGTAAATACAAGTAGCTACAGCTTTTTGTGTATTGACCGCAAGCATTTATATAGCGCATTCAACGTGACTACTCAGAGTCGGTAGAGTAGTCGTACTTATTATCAATCAATCCTTTTATCAATTGTGACATGCGATTAAAAATAATTAATCGCGTAATTATAGATTTTAATCGTGCGATTAATTTTGATTTAAAATTTTTAATCGTTGCCCACCCCTAATAATTAATAACTTTTCTCTGAACAGACTACGCCACGGAGCGTGAACGGACTGGTCTAAGGCGTATCTGTGGCTACGGTGTTATCAGGACAGTCAAACTTCCTAAGACAACTGTTAGGCCCCAACATTATTCAAATTTCAAATTCAAATTTTATTAGAATCGATTCCATGAACAGCACTGAACACAATGTACACGTGTGAATACAGTCGTTAACAGTTTACAGTTCGCCATTAATAAGAAACAGAAGTTGAAGAGGTCATAGTCTAACAGGTTAAGTAATAAAAATCATTAGTGGAGAAAATGACAATTAAATATACTGTGTGTGTGTCCACAGTTTAACGGCAGCTTATGACAACATAGGCCGTTGCCGCCGACAAAGATTAGTTTTGGCATATTACAGCTCTTTTAAATATACTGGGTAAGGTTTGGCTCTTATATAGCAGAGTTTGTAACGTTTTAAAGGTGTCTAAAGAGGTCGTTTTAAACAATCACCCAAATCCTTCCTCAATAAGTATCAACTGCGCTTGGTTGCATTTAGATTAACCAGTATTTCCTAAAATACAATAATTAATTATCGTTATCGCCATCATCATCATCATACTTCAATTACAATAATGCTTCCTCTGAACAGACTACGCCACGGAGCGTGAACAGACTGGACTGAGGCGTATCTGTGGCTACGGTGTGAGCATCACTCGAGGTGCGGCCAACGTCGAGATGTTCTGCTTCTCCGTAATCCTTCTGACAATGTGCCGCAACCTCATAACCTTCCTTCGTGACACTCCCATCCACCGTTACGTTCCATTCGACAACGCCGTTGATATGCATAAGCTGATCGCCTTCTGGGCAACTTCATTCACACGTGAGTCTTTTTTATCTATGCTATAAGATGCTATTGTCTCTAATGGTGTCTTATTGTAATGTCATCTAATCTGGTCTGGTCTGGTCTGGTCTGGTCTAGTCTTGTCTATTCTAGTCTAGTCTGTCCAGTCTAGTCTAGCCTAGTCTGGTCTAGTTTAGTTTAGTCTGGTCTAGTCTAGTCTAGTCTAGTCTAAGTCTAGTCTAGTCTAATCTGGCCTGGTCTGGTCTGGTCTGGGCTAGTCTTGTCTATTCTAGCGTAGTCTAGCCTAGTCTTGTCTAGCCAAGTCGAGTCTAGTCTGCTGTACATGACCTTATTAATTCTAGTCTATTCAATTCTAGTCTATTCAATTCTAGTCAATTCAAACTTAACCTATTCAATTCCAGTCTATTCTGTCGCTATAGTCTAGTCTATTCTTTAAAACATACTTAAAAAAATTCTATATATAGTATATATATTACTTTTATAATGTGCTAAGATTACACCAATGAATAGGTTCGTAATGACGGAAATCCATGAAAGCCACAAGTGGTGGCGTTCCGAAGCTGAATAAGGACGAGGCGACCTAATCTATTTCTAATAGAAAGCTCTCGATAAGAGAAAACGACCGCTGTTAGACACCTTTAAAACGCTTTTCAACCATCTTATATATTCAGTTCATTCATTCACAGGATGTCATTACAGAACATTAATATAGCGCCCCTTCCAGAAACACCTCAGAAACACTTTAAAAATTCTATATAGGTATATTATATAATACTTATAATTGCTAAATTGCACCAGTAAATTAGGCTCTTGTAATAGCTTGGTGAATGGCCATGACAGCCACAAGATATTAAAAACTGAATAATACGAGAACTAATCTTCTGTAATAGAAAGCTGTCGATATGAGAAACGACCGTTGTTAGACACCTTTAGCCTACGTTTTCATAAGCACCCTATAAACTGTAAAACAATAACTTTCAATTGCTAGATTGAAACTATTTTATGGTGTCGTATCGTAACCTATAATTTATAAAGCGCCTCTTGCAGAATAACAATTCAGAGGCGCTCTTAGCACGAAAACCCCGGGGAATAAGAAAAGCCTTTAAAGAGCGAGAGACCGATGAGGAAAAACCAGTCATTTGTTCAGCCCTTAGTGAGAGAGGAAGGTCATTCCAAATGGAGGGACCCACCACAGCAAGAAGAAGAAGAAGAATTTGATGACGATGATTATGAAGACTCTTATATATTATTATATCATTGTTTATTCATTTTATTAAATTAACAGAGTTGCTTCATTTTATTAATAAAGTTATTTATTTCCCTTTATTTATATATTATCGATTTATTTGTCTGTTTATTTATCGATCTTTTCATCGATTATGCATTATAATATGTTGCAGTTGTTCATATAATCGGTCATTGTTTCAACTTCTATCACATCTCAACGCAGACAGCCAGTGATCTCGCCTGCATCTTCCGCAACTTCTTCCATCCGTAAGGCAATCAATCATCTTTCGAAACTGTCAACATCATCACCATCACCATCATCGTCATCTTCTTCACCTCATCATCTTTATCATCACTTTTACCATCATCTTCTTCTTTTTCATCATCATCTGCTTCATCATCATCATCATCATCATCATTATCATCATCATCATCATCATCATAATCTTCTTCATAATCATAATAATCATCATCTTCTCCTTCTTTTTATGCTTGTTCGTCGTCGTCATCATCATCATCTTCTTCATCATCAATACCATGATAGTAATCTTCATATTCATCATCATCATAGTCTTCTTATTATTATTATTGTTCGTCGTCATAATCATCATCATCTTCTTCTTCTTCATCATAATCATCATCATCTTCTTCTTCTTCATCATAATCATCACCATCGTCATCGCCTTAGTAATCATCATCTTCATCGTAATCGTCATTGTCAGAACTTCTTTGGCAATCTTTAGTTTCGGTTTTGGTTTCATTTTCAATTTCGGTTTATTTCAGAACCGATTTTCTGCCGAAATTCCACAAGTGGTGTTGGACAACAATAACAGGTAGGCACTTAAGGAATTACTTCTTCTTCTTCTTCTTCTTCTTCTTCTTCTAGCATGAAGTACATTATAATCACGAATTGCAACTTAACTGTTACGCAGTATATCACCTTGCGCCTTACATCACATTGGACATTTACATTGCATTGCACACCATTACCTTCGTTTCGAACCACCACCTGTGCTCGTCGGAACTTCTCGATTGCGGCGCCACGGATCTGGAACGCTCTTCCGCCGTCTGTGCGTGCTGCACGCGGCTATATGGTTTTCTCTAAACTCTTAAAGACGCATTTTTCAGCTGTTTGATGGCCACGTGTTGAGCGCTTCTGAGAGACTCTTAAGTGGCGCTTTATAAATGTTTTGTTACATTACATTACATCTTGTTATGCATTTAGATTACATAACGCATTTACATAACATCCCTCAGATGGCCTTGATCAGAGAGCTGTAGGGGTTACGAAAATGAGCCTCATAGACACACATACATACATAATACGTACACACATACACTACAGATACATACATACCTACATGCACAGACGTATACATACACATGCATACACATATACATGCACATACATAAATTTATGCAAACAAATACTCATACATTATGATACATACACACACGTTAGCGCGCATTACCTCCCATTACGCATTTACCTTCATTATAGCATTCATTATAACATTGCTCAATCCATAACATTACCCGTCACATCGTATTAGAACTCATCACTAAATCGCATTACCCCTTGTACTTCCTCTAGGTCTGACAGCGATGGGTCTGACCCTCCAGTACTTCGTAATAGCCGTCTTCAGCACCCAGTACGCCCGTCGCCATTGCTACCAGGGCTTCTGGCTGGTGCACAGCACCTATCCCATCTTCTACATCCTCATGATCATGCATGGGTGTGGCCGCCTCGTCCAAGCTCCCTTCTTCTACTACTTCTTCCTTGGACCAGTCATTGTGTTCACCATCGATAAGTTGATCTCTCTCAGCAGGAAGAAGATCGAGATCGTTGTCGTAAAGGCGGAGCTGCTGCCGTCCGGTGAGTAGGAGTAGAAGGAGTGATTGAGTGAATGAGATAACGAGTGAATGCGTGAAGGAATTATTAAGTGAGTGAGACAATGAGTGAAAGAGTGAATGATTAAGTGAATGACTGAATGAGAGAATAAGTTTAATGAATGAATGATTGAGTGAATGAGAGAATGAGTGATTTAATGATCGAGTGAATGAACGAATGATTGATTGATTAAATGATTGAATGAATAAATGAATGAATTAATGAATTAATGAATGATTGAATGAATAAAGATATGAATGAATGAATGAATGAATGAATAATTAATGAATGAATGAATGAATGAATGAATGAATGAATGAATGAATTAATGAATGAATGAATGAATGAATAGAATTAATGAATTAATGAATGAATGAATGAATGAATGAATAAATGAATGAATGAATGAGAGAATGAGACTTGATTTTGTTGCCCTATGAGAGGCACTTTATAATTTCGTAAGTAGCGTAGAATAGAATAGAATAAAATAGAATGGAAAAAATCTAATAGAATAAGAATGAATGAATGAATAAGATTTGAACATCTATCTCATTCAGCCACTCGGTCACTCATTCATTCAATCACTCCTCCATTCCTTTATTCCTTTATTCCTTCATTCAGTCATTCATTCATTCATACATTCATCCACCTATTCACTCATTCATTCTTTCATTCCCTCCGTCTTTCAGTATTTTTGATTAATTCATTCATTCGCTTGTTCTTTAATTCATTATTTCATTGATTCGTTCTTTGATTCATTCATTCATTCATTCATTAGTTATTCTCTCATTTGTTGTATTCATTCATTCGTTCGTTCGTTCATTCAATCATTCATTCATTCATATCCTCATCCTAATCCTTCCTCTCTTTCCTCTTCAGAGGTCATTCACCTACAGATCAAACGTCCGAACAACTTCCACTACAAGTCCGGTCAGTGGGTGAGAATCGCTTGTCTGGCCCACAATAAGCGCGAGTATCACCCCTTCACCCTGACGTCCGCACCCCACGAGGAGTATATAACCCTGCACATCAGGGCAGTTGGACCGTGGACCTTCCAGATGCGCCGACTCTACGACCCGAGACTGGTGGAAGGAAATTCCTTCCCAAAGGTATGGCCAGTACCACATAACATAATAACATAACATAACATAACATAGCATAGAATAACATAACACAACATAGCATAACATGGCATAATATAGCAGCATAACATAGCATTATATTCATAGCATGGCATAGCATAACATAATCTAGCATGCAACATAACTTAATCAGTTATAATGTAAAATGACATAATACAAGCATAGCACAGCATACTTTGTTTTACTGATATAACATAACATACCATAGCATACCATAGTATGACATAGCATAATGATAACATAACATGACATAGCCTCATAGGGGGCATTGCAAAGTTTGACTCTAACTCCTGAAGTTTTTATTGACTCCCTTCACTGGCAGCCCATCCGCCAGCGCTGTCTAAGGTCTGTTCCCTCATGCGTAGCTGTCTTGCTGGCTCTGCTCCTCACTATCTATAGGGCATTGCATGTACCCAGCATCTTCTCTGCATACCATAGTCGTAGCATCCCATCGGTCCTCGGTCCGTGGTTACTTAGCATAACAAAACACAGCGTACTTCTACGGTAGCCAGTCTAGCAGTTTCATATTGTTGGTCCCAATAGCTGGAACCAGTTACCTCAGTCCCTCAGGACTGACCTTTTTCTATTTCTTTATAGTTCCGCAAGCGCCTGAAAACCTCCCTTTACCAGTGAAGAGACTGGCTCGGGTCGGGAGCGCCTCTGTTTTGAGTGGCGCTATATAAATGCTTGATTACGATTACGATTACGATAGCACAGCATAGCACAGCATACTATGAAATAGCATGATATAACATAACATACCATAGCATACCATAGTATGAAATAGCATTAGATAGCATAACATAACACAGCATAACATAAAGCAGCATAGCATGGCATACCATAACATAGCATTACATGGTATAGCATAACCCAGCATAAACATAATCATGATATGACACAACCTAGCATAGCAAGTCACACCTATCTCTTTATCTTCTTTTATCTCTATCTTACGATTTCTTCATCTGCCTTTGTCCCCTCCCCCATTTCCACCTTCCAGTTAGCCTGTTAAATTAATGGTCTCTCCATGTTACCTGTCCCTAGATCTACCTAGACGGACCGTATGGTGAAAGCCACCAGGATTGGCACCGTCACGAAGTGGCTGTCCTCATTGGTGCAGGCATTGGCGTGACACCATACGCTTCCATCCTGAAAGACGTGGCTCATATATTGGCGGCAGGAGGAAGAATAGCCTGCAAAAAGGTACAACGCTTTGAATATTATTAGCACTTTCGTTGCTAATTAGCCTGTATTCACATTGTTTTACCTTATGTAGCATCAATTAATAACTTTAAAGTTTAATTGATCCGAAATCACATTAATTTACCTGATGTCAAAATTATTTACCTGATGCCATATTAATTTATCTGATGTCAGATTAATTGATCTGATGTCGGATTAATTTATCATGCTTTAAAAGTTCTTCTCGTGGCTTTAGGTCTACTTCATCTGGGTGACAAGGACCCAGCGTCACTTTGAGTGGATGACGGATATCATTCGAGAGGTCGAGGCCAAGGACACGCGAGGCATCTTCTCCGCACACATCTTCATCACCCAGTTCAAGGAGAAGTTCGACATCCGCACAACGATGCTGGTAAGACTCTGAGCTATTGGGCTGTGAGTAGAGATGGTGGAGGTGGTGGTAGTCGGCTTGCAGGAAGTGGTCGTGGGATTGCAGGATGTGGTGGTGGTTTTAGTTGTCGTCTCGGTGGTGGTGTCAGTGACTGTCGAGGTGTTCTTGGTTTTTGCGGTAGGGGTGGTAGCGGTGGTATTGGTGATGGAGGTGTTGATAGTGAGATTGTTACGGGTTTGTGGTGGCTGGGGTGGTGGTTGGCCATAACAACACGTAACGTCACTAATTTCGGAAATTATTGAAAACAAAGAATTCCACTATCAAATTGATAATAATGATGATAATATGAGCTCAGCACTATTCTGTTATATTCTATTTACGGACTTATAAAACGCCTCTCACAGTACAACCTAATCAGAGGCGCTTCCAGTGAGAAGGGCCCCTCGAAAAAAGAAAAGTCTTAAGAGAACGAGATAGAAACAGTGGTACCCCAGATAACATCACAGCACGAGTTAAAGCAGGGAGGTCATTCCACAGCAAAGGGCCAACAGAGGCATAGGCACGATGCTGTGCTGTGGCAGTCCGAGACCGATGGATAAATATAAGGACCTAATGAATGGTAGCTATTAATATTATGACGACGACCCTATCGATGCACAAAATACGCTGTAGCCTACACAAAAGATCCCGAGGTCGACCGCGCATCAATCGCCTGCTCAATCCAACGCGATCGATTTTCAAATCGCCTTCTATTTTTAAATGAGAAGCTCAGTCCTGGTGGTGTTCATGGTGGTGGCGGCAGTGGGTCTGGTGGTGGTGGCGATGTTCGACGAATCCATTTTTATCAACCATGATGACATCGTGATCACCATTTTCACCTCATCGCCATCATAGCTTCATCGTCATCATCATCATCATCATCATCATCATCATCATCATCATCATCATCATCATCATCATCATCATCATCATCATCATCATCATCATCATCGACCACCACCACCACCGTCGTCATATATTATTATGCTAAAAGTGTGACGCGAAGAAAGATAGGCGGGCAATAAGGTTAACAAACAGGGAAGCAGGCATACAAACAGACAGACAGACCAGAAATACAGACATATAGTTACAGATAGACAGCATAAAAAGACGGTGGCTGATTGGCTAAAATGCTCGCCTTAGACACCTTTAAGGTGGTACCGATCTATGCTATATAAGGAAAGTACACGATAAGTTCAATAGATTAGTCTGGTTATATATGTGGGTAGCAAGAGAATGCGTACACTTGGTAAGGGCGGTCGCCTTAGACACCGTTAAGATGGCATCAACCGATGCTATATAAGGAAAGGACGCCATAAATTTAATAGATAAGTCTGCGTATCATGTGGGTAGCAAGAGAATGTGTACGATTGGTAAGACCGGTCGCCTTAGACACCGTTAAGATGGTATCAACCGATGCTATATAAGGAAAGGACACGATAATTTTAGTAGATAAATTTGTGTAAAGGTAAATCGCAAGACAATGTGTACTATTGGTAAGACCGGTCGCCTTAGAAACCTTTAAGATGGCATCAACCGATGCTATATAAGGAAAAGACGCCATAAATTTAATAGATAAGTCTGCATATTATGTGGGTTGCAAGAGAATGTGTACGATTGATACCATCTTAAACACCTTTAAGATGGTATCAACCGATGCTATATAAGGAAAGGACACGATACGTTTAATAGATAAATCAGTATAGGCAATGTGTACTATTGGTAAGAGCGGTCGCTTTGTAACGTGGAGAGTATGGGTTCGATCCTCCTCCTCTGAGACGGTTACTGTGTAGGGACCTTTAAGCAAGTCCTTCACTCACAGTTGCTCTTGATGTTCTATCGTATGTTCTTGTGTGCTCTTCTGAACTTCGGAAGGAGGGAAATATCAAGATAAAGTTATAATAAGTAAGTAAGTAAGAATATTCTTTATTGAGAAGCACTAGCAAACGCACAGCACTGTACATGGCAAGATTAATACATTTCAAACAAACAAATTTATATATACAAGCAAAGAATTGAATGGAGAAGTTATTTTATATCAGAGGAACCAAGGGGAGGAAGAGTAAGGGCTATAGTCATAGAGGGAAAATGAAGAGCTTTAAATAGACTGATCTAGGAAAACATTGTTTAGTTATATAGCATCCGGGCAAGGAAGCATTTCTGAGTCAGGTTGTCTATATATCGTGGGAAGCTCACGGTTATGGGACCGTGGTCGAGGCGTACTGTACTGTATAATTGTAGGGAGTTTTTAATAAACAATTAAACTCAGTTAACATGAAGACACATAGGAAAGGTATTTCCTTTATATTAATTTCGCAATCTTCTAGTCGAAATAAATCTTAATTGGATTGCATTTGACTTGTCTGTGTTGTATTGTATTGTATTGTATTTATAAATTTATAAAGCGCCTCTCAGAGTGAACACCAATCAGAGGCGCTGTACAGAATATATACAGTATAAACTGTACTGCAACATTAACTAAGCTTTTACTATCGCACATCCTGATATGAAATACAACCTATCGCTTAAGCGCACTTTGTGGAATAATAATAATGTAAACAGAATCATGATAAACAGGACATGTGTTTGACATGCAAAAACACCAGAAAGAAAGTTGGTTGATGGATATGTATGTACTTAGTGCCGCAATACATGATACTCGAGGGGAGGAGGGTTAATCTCAAATATGAACAAGGGGAGAAATGGATGCGAAGTAGGTCATTTTTCGGATGGAAGACAACTTGTGCAGTTTGTAAAATCGCAGCATTTTGTTGGGAGGTACTGAAACTGTGGTTTGTGCATTCTGTATTGAGTGCCGGGTTAACAGTCCATCGTTTGAACATCTTTGCCACACTGCCTCTTCTCTGCGGTCTTGGGAAACCCGGGGCCTGTACTCCATGGGCTACTCCCCCCTCCCCAAAAGAAAAAGCCGCTCCCCTACTCCCTACGCCAGAGATAACATGACCGTTTTATTCCACAGGCGGACAATCTCACGCGCAGATCGTTTATAATAAGAATAATATGTTATTTGTAACGCGGTGGGTATGGGTTCGATCCTCCTCCTCCTCTGAGACGGTTACTGTGTAGGGACCTTTAAGCAAGTCCTTCACTCACAATTGCTCAGCACAATCGATGTATGGTCGTGTGCACTTCTGAACTCTGGAAGGAGGGCAATATCAAATACAGTTGTATTGCATTAGAACGCGCTCTCTTTAGATACCTTTAAAATGCCGTCAAACTGCACTATATAAGGATCAGACTTCTCCTGAGAGTCGTTAAATCTGAAGATCCGGCTATCGAAACACAACCAATTGCTCATCTATCAATGTTCTGTGGTATGGTCTTGTGGGAAATTCTGTACCTTTGCCATAGAATAATAATAATAATAATAATAATAATAATAATTGCGTTGTATTGTATTGCATTGTGCATATAAGCTGAAGCACTATTAATCTCTGTTGTCTTTCGTTTCCAGTACATCTGCGAGCGATATTTCCAGAAGATCTCCGAGCGAAGTCTCTTCACTGGTCTCAAGTCCATCACCCACTTTGGCCGACCAGACTTCGAACAGTTCTTCAAGCTGCTCATAACCGAACACCATGACGTAAGCATCAAAAGGCGAAATCTTCCCCCAGCCCCCAAATGCCCTAATAATGTGTCAATGCATGTATATATATATTTATATATATATATACATGCAGTATATATATACATGTATATATATAATATATATCAGGACAATTTATAATAATCGATTAGAATTAAAATTAGCTGCTTAAATTTGCTAATCGGTTAGAATTAGAATTAGCAAGATCTTGTTGCTAATCGATTAGAATCAGAATTTTAAACATCTTGTAGCTAATCCATTCGAATTTGATTAGCAAAATCTTGTAGCTAATCGATTAGAATTAGAATTAGCAAAATCCTGTATCCACTCGATTAGAATTAGAATTAGCAAAATCTTGTAGCCAATCGATTAGAATTTGAATAGGCTATTTTGAAACTTAATCTTTAAGATTTCCAACGGCTAAATTCTCTGATGTTCTTTCTGAATTTCAGACGAGTGTCTTTGGGGTCTTCAGCTGTGGCCCACCCTCCATAACGAACAGTGTCGACAAAGCCTGCTCCCAGCTCAACAAGTACACCAGGGACGTCCTGTTTGAACACATGTCGGAGAACATCTAAGTAGCCTTCGAATCTAAGTGACCTTCGGATCTAAGTGGTCTTCAAATCTAAGTGACCTTCGGATCTAAATGACCTTCGAATCTAAGTGACCTTCGAATCTAAGTGACCTTCGGAACAGACCTTCGGATCTAAGTGACCTTCGAATCTAAGTGACCTTCGGATCTAAATGACTTTATTATTATTATTATTATTATTATTATTATTATTATTATTATTTTTTTTTTTTTTTTTTTTTTTTATATACCAAAGAGTTTTATATAGAAAATAGCAAACAAACCTTTCATAATGAGAACAACGATAGCAACGAACTTACTATCTAATTTCTAATTTAACTTGTACCTGGATGCGGTGTGACATCCCGAATAATCAATAAACGAAGATATATCTAAAGGCGCACATTTTCTGATAATTATTATGTCGGAGTCAGTGTTATTTCTATTAACTGTAACACTAACTGAAATAGCAAATTATTATTATAATTAATTATAATTATAATAATAATAATTAATATTGTAATTTATTATTATTATTATTATTATTATTATTATTATTATTATTATTATTATTATTAATGTAGCTTCTTGGACACCTCTGTTAGGGCGTATATCCTGCTATATAAATTGATAGACAAAAAACAATACAATATCAGTAAAACCATTGGCTAGGTAAAAATGCTGCGTTGGTAACAGTTCTATTTATAATACACATCCTGCTATATTATAGCAGGATGCAACGCCTTAAAGGTGTCGAAGCACAGTTAGTGAGTAGATGTTTAACGACACTGTGTCATAACAAAGATGATTAGCGTTGCTCTCCTCCTTTCTTCAGGATTGGGACTGGCACTACCAGAGTTCGAACAGTGGCGAAGTTTTACCGCTCCCATCCATATACTACATTGGTTGCTATTACTGTTATTAATAATTCAGGTTTAAAGACGGTAACCTCGGTGAAAATTTAGTTGCCTACGTTATGCGGCTTTACTTATAGCGGAATATTCATCCTTAAAAAAGGTGTCCAAATTATCAGCAGGATTTGAAGCATAAGCAATTATAATAATAATAGTATTTGGTTTCGGGTGTTCTTCGTCGCTGGTCCTAAACCTTTATAATTAACTAATTAACTGCTCAGTTGGTCTTTGTTCTGACCGTTCTTTTGATGTCATTCAGCTGGAATAATCCATCCGTAGCTTTTGGTTTCTCAGCGTGTTGTTTCATCATAATTATTAATCGATTTTCGTGCCCCATTCTTATATAGCAACGTCGGACAACGTTTTAAAGGTGTCTAAGGCTGACCTAAGGTTTCTCTGACTCGTTGCATTTCGATTCGGTTTCTCTAATGGATTAAAATGACTTTGAGCACGATTTTACCTCACACACCATGTTATTAGAAACGCCTAGCGTGTCGTATTTATATAGCTTCGATTGGAACCGTTTTAAAGGTGTCTAAGGCGAACGCTCTAGCCACCTACACTACGATTTCATTTTAAGTGGATAACAATTTTTTATAGCGGCGATATAGGAGTCATTAGATAGGAAAAGATGCCTTATACAAAAGCGCATTATAACTCATCAAATTAGATTAAAAGTACATGTTACTGGCATTGCTATCGTTGTTGTTCTAAGTACACCTATTTTCCTAGTAATACGCCTATTATTGTTATTGTCGTAGGTATATCTGTCGTTGCGGATATTGTTATTATGTGTTGCTATGGTAATTATGCTCTAATTATTGCCACAATTGGTTCTATTTTTGTTGTTAAGATACTATTGTTATTGCTGTAAATAGCGCTTTTAGCACTTATACTGATGCTGCTATCAACAAGGAGTTTGAACAGTCTGTTTTATAAGCTAATCATTATGCATACGCCGTTAGCGAGCTTTAACAATATCAAAACTTTCCTAGGAATAAAATTCTCAAGAAAATCTCAAGAAAAGTTAATTAAACGCGTGTTATAATTAACGCGAATATCAATGTGAAAGTTCCTGAACTATAGAAGCATTTTCCCACGCTGTGTTGAAGAATCTTTAATAATTACTGTACAGCTATATAATTATATAGATGATGTTTGACTATTTTACTTGAGTTTGCGTTTAAAAATGAAGACAGTATTCTCGATTTGGACAGATTAATTACTGCTTAACGCTTGTAAATTCATTTATTTGCATTTTTGCGCAATTGAAAATCGATAAACAATGTGATTTGAACTATTAAACGTGAAAAATATACAATTTTTGTACTTTCAATAATATTCGAAATGAAAAATGGCGGTTCTCTGGGCCACCTAGCGAGTCTAGTATAATAACTAATGTTCATCGATAGAGTATATATACCTAACTTTGGTTTTGATGAGTGAGTATGCAAGTAGGTAAGTAAGTAAGTAAGTATATTCTTTAATGAGAAGCACTAGCAAACGCACAGCATTGTACATGGCAAACTTAATAGATTAAAACTATAAAAATTATAATATATACGAGCCAAGACTTGAATGAGAGAAGCTATTGTTTATCAAAGGGAACACAGAAGTAAAATGAAGAGCTTAAATAGCCAGATCTTGGGAAACCTTGTATATTTATATAGCATCCTGGCAAGGAAGCATTTCTAAGTCAGGTTGCAAAACGTGGGTAGCTCACACTGTTGTTCTGGTGTATTTTGGATGGGCACAAATGACTTAAGTGTGCATAGGCGTATCATGTTAAGATTAAGATTATTGGGAGGGCCCGATAGCGCATTGGATAACACACTGGCATAGAGAGCGAGAGGTACCGAGTTCGAGCTCCGTTGGGCGGATTTGCTTTGTAGGCTGCTATTAGCGCCGTTGTATTGCAGGCTGTCTGTTCTGTTAGTAGTTAAGATTGTTTCAATTGCATAACATGTAAATGTACAGCGCAGTGCGTTTGTCAGGCGCTTTAATAAAGAAAAGATTATTATTATTATTATTATTTTTTTTTTTTTTTTATTATTATTATTATTATTATTATTATTAAGACACTCTTGCACATAATATGTATGTATGTATGTATGTATGAGCACTTGTTATAGCGCCCCTACCAGATTTCCCATTCAGAGGCTATCCCGACTACTGCGCGGACGCTGAATGGAGTTTCACGCCGAAGCGCAGGAGCAATTGCGAGTGAAGAACTTGCCCAGGGTCCCTACGCGGCGGCTTTGAGGTGGATTCGAACCCGCAACCCTCCAGCTGCAAGGCACAGAACATACCCCTATATACCACCGCGCCCCCAATATGGCACTATAGACATACAGCAGCGTGTAGCCTCCTTTGTTTGGGTGAGCCTAAAACAGTTATAGTTTCAACAGTTTCCCCCCACCCCAAAACGAATTCGCGGGAACCAATCTATTCGGTGTTCACAGCTGGGCGCTCAGTCAAAAATAAAACGATAGACAGACGTACAGATAAGGTCAGAATCGGTTCGAGGCCAAGATATATGGTGAATATATGCGCTTAGCTAATATTAATAGTGGCTCTTTATAAATTTGCGATCTCCGACTACGATGGCTAAACACGAACGATGCGCGGTAAATTTAAAATAGCCACTAAAATAAGACACCTTTAAAACGTTTCCAAGAGACGCTATGTATAAAATTAACACGACCAAAAATAATAATTTTCTTCTTTAGTATAGGCTACTATTTTAGTGTTGCTTTAAAAGAGCCGTTAAATATAAGACACCTTTAAAACGTTTCTCACCGATCCTATGTGTACAATAAATGCGTTCAAAATAATTATTTCTTCTTTAATATACTATAGTCTTGCTCAACGCGTGGTAACTTAAAGAGTCGTCAAAATAAGACACCTTTAAAACGTTTCTAACCGACGCTATGTATAAATTAAAAGCATCCGATCGCAAATGTTTTCTACTTGGAGGACTTGCTCTATGCGTAGTAACTTTAAAAAGCTGCTGACTTAAGACACCTTTAAAACGGTTGTAGTCAATGCCATATATAATTAAAACACGCGGTTTACTTCAGAATGTTGGCGAATTGCCTTCAATCTAGCTGCAATAAGTTATTTGTTATCAACGTCAACGGCTTTGATGCCACAAAATGTTTCTAAACAATGAAAATTAATATACTGTTAACAAAGCTTGGTTTTGGTGCACCATCGGTTGATGCCTTCTGCTTTAGACACCGGCGCAATAGAAGTTACTAATAACAAGTAGCCGAAATTCTGAACGCTCAATAACTAAAGTATGCGTAGCTTGGTCCACAGTTTCTGAACATCTAAGCCATCCCTCGCTTCTCTCACATTTCAACTTATATGATTACTTACTTACTTACTTACTTAATGAACTGCATTGGCTTCCCGTTGCTTCTCGAATCCGGTACAAGATCTTGCTCATGGTTTCCAGAACTCAGCAAGGACGTGCTCACAGGTACCTTTGTGATCTGTTGTGCCCATCTCTGATGTTTCTCTTCATCCGCTCCGCTCTCTAGACCGTCTTGATATCTTTGTCCCTCGGGCAAGGACTGCTGTGGTCCAACATCGCGCCTTTGCCATTGTGGGTCCTTCCTCTTGGAATGAACTTCCCTTTTATACGCTCTAATTATATTTCGGCTGGGGTCTCTCCCTCATCTGCCTGCTGCTTGAAGACTTTTTATTCCCTCGGGGCTTGCATGCCGAGAGCGCCTCTGATTAGCTAGCTTATACTAAGAGAGGCGTATAAAATTTTCAAAACAATACAGTAGGCCTACTCATAATTATCGAATATCGAACGTGCCGAAGAAGCAATGCACAACTTCGATTCTGCTTCCACTTATACGGCGAATATCACACTTAAAATAGATGTTTCCAGGACAATTTTCACCGTTTCGTACATCATACGGTACATGGTATATACACTTCGTTTGTATGAACAAAATTGAAACGTATAGCGGAGGCAAGCCTATTTATAGTTGTACAAATAAGCTTTAAAAGGTGTCTAAAATAATCAGTAGATGGTTGACGTTCATATTACGGTCTTTTAACGTCAGATTGGTAGTTTCGGTTTAACGACGGACTTGCAACATAAAAAAATGGCAGGTAAGTAATGAAGATTTCTTAACGTCGCCCTCCTCCTTTATCCAGGGTTATTTGGGTCTGGCATCACCAGGTTAACGGTGTAGAAGGTATTTGGAAGTTAGGTTTCTCATGGTCCATACATTATTTGGAAGTTAGGTTTCTCATGGTCCATACAACATGTATTAACTTTAATAAACAAAATAAGATATGTAGGCCTATACAACAGCTATGCCACATAGCCAAGAATAAAATAATAAATAATAAAATACATCCCGTAAAAACAAAGTTTTTTACTATATCCATCTAGTATCCTATAATGCGTCTTATGAAGCAGTTACCTCTACAAATATATAGTCCGCGTTCATTTTACAACATAGCGTGCGTTTAATCAGGCAGCGCGCCCGTTTTTGTTGCGGCCAATGACAACGCTGGCCAATGACAACGCTGCGTATCGGAAAAGGTGATTCCCCGATTCGAAAAGTTGAGTCCCCGATTCTATAAGCTAGCCTTTTTGGGGAGCTGAAATTTTTATAGAATGAAGTGTCTGCGAGGTCGAGTCTATCTGCCAAGTTTCACGACGATTGAATGATTGTAAGTGATCGAATTAGTCGTCGCAAGATTTGACTTTTTAGCCTGTGGCTCAAACATCAAGATTTCCGCAAGTTAAACTAGATGGATAAATATAACGTATATATATATATACACACACTATTTTACACGTACATTAAGATTAGTTGAAAGTCAGGATATCTACAAAACAACGACTTGATTCGAGGACATTATTAATTAATTAATTAATTTGCTTATTTATTAACTAGATGTTTGCCCGTCCTAGGACGGTTAAAAAGCAATTTTGAAATTACGTTTTTCACTCCATTTGCACTCCCAACTCCCTCCTTTACAACCCTCCCTCAACTCCCTTCCCTTCCCATCCCATCTATCTTCTCTCGATGTCCATCCTACTCCCCTCCCAACCCAACCATCCCGACCCCTTTCCCCTCCCTAACACTCCCCTCCCTCACTCTCCCCATTCTCTCCCATCTCTTGCGCTTGACTCTGGTTAACACGTTTATATTATTAATTATCATCTTTGTTATTTAACAATGAACAGGAACTACAACCTCTTAATATGCCTTCATACTATGTTTCACATGAAACTATTCGCGCGCGCACAAGCTTTTCAGCGTATCACCTAAGCCTATGCATGTACATGGGCCTATACTGACTTCCACAATAGCCCGTACGAGTCCCCAAATCGGTACGACAACAAGTTTATTCGAGTGCTTCGGTGTGTATTCGATGGGTCAACTTCGACCTGGAATTTCTATACTGGAGTGAACTGCGTCATACGCAAAGGCCAGGCAAAGTTAATTCTTTGAATTCTTGAATTTTAAGCGAAGTTTCAAAGTATAAAGATACGCGCTACACTTGCGCGGTTCGTTAGAAATGTTGGCCTTATCTATCATTACTAAAAGTGACTAGTGGGTTATTATTTTCATAAATATGTAGTTATTAAGCGTCACTGTCTAATAGTCAAGTTTTCATCGATGGCGCTGAACAGCTGAGTGTAGGACTTGCTCGAGATCCCTGTATACGCGGTACGTCGGTTACCGTCTCAGAGGAGGTGGATCGAACCTGTACTCTCATAGTTTTGAGGCGAGCGCTCTAACCAGTGAGTAGTGGGATTTTAGTTATGGTGTGGTTTGAACGCTTTGCATATTGTCTGTATAATATTATGTGTATTGATTTGCGGATGTAGCGTCGTTTGTGTAAGTCTAGAAGGCATACGGGTTTGCGGGGGCCTACACAATTTTTGGGGGTTCGCTTTGTAGACCTAGATTTTGGAACTCTGTCCCTGTATCTGTTCGATGGGTTACCTAGTTACATTTTTCTACATTGGGTGATCCAGTTGCATGTTAATAGATTGTGTGACCTAGTTACATTTTCCTAGATTGGGTGATCCAGTTGCATGTTAATAGACTGTGTGACCTAGTTACATTTTTCTAGATTGGGTGATCCAGTTGCATGTTAATAGACTGTGTGACCTAGTTACATTTTCCTAGATTGGGTGATCCAGTTGCATGTTAATAGACTGTGTGACCTAGTTACATTTTCCTAGATTGGGTGATCCAGTTGCATGTTAATAGATTGTGTGACCTAGTTACATTTTCCTACATTGGATGATCCAGTTGCATGTTAATAGACTGTGTGACCTAGTTACATTTTCCTAGATTGGGTGATCCAGTTGCATGTTAATAGACTGTGTGACCTAGTTACATTTTCCTAGATTGGGTGACCCGGTTACATGTTCCTAGATTAGGTGACCTAGTTTATGCTTATCAAATGCTTCCTCATGCAATCTTCATTTACTTCTTTATATTGTCTGCAAAGGTTATTAATTAATCTTTTAATTAATTTATTTTATTTATTTTATTTATTCGTCATTTTTTTCAGTCAAACTTATGACGGATTAACACGCCTTCGTCACAATGACGTCAACGATGTCGTCAGCGTTGGTGGAAAGCGAGTTAATCTGGTCGAGTTTCAATTACTCGATGCGCGACTTCGTCGAGGCTTTCCAGGACTCTCTGCCCGTCGTGGTCAAAACTACGGCAGGGTACGACGAAGGCATGCATCAGATTGGATCAGGGGAGGTACGTACCATACGGTACCATTCCGTACCGTACCATACCATGCCATAACATACCATGTCGTGTGATAGCATAAAAATCGCACCAAAACACCATGCCATACCATATTATTACCAGGGCCGTGTTAACTTAGGTCGAGGCCCCATGCCATGCCAAAGCATCAGGCCCGGGTTTAGGTATATGTACTATGTCACTATGTGCCAGTACATAGGAGCCCAACAACATAGGGTTGGGACCACAAATTTTTCTGACTTGTGTTTCATAATTGATAATGAAATATTTCAGTACTGGCTGTGTGTGCAGTGCGCACTGACACAATTTAACAAATAATTATCTGAAACTAAGAAACAGTTAAGTGGGACGAGGTGGTGTAGCGGTATGTTCTCTGCCTTGTAACCGGAGGGTCGCAGGTTCGACTCTATCTTAGCCACTGCGTAGCGACCCCATTGGACAAGTTGCTCACCCACAATTGTCTGTGAGGAAGGCAACGGGAAACCACCTCACAGTTACTGACCATCAGCACCAGATGCATGCGGGGTGTTATCTCCACATTAAGAAATGATCCCTGAACATGCTCCTTGATATTTTTTTCTTCTGGATTCTAATTCTGCATTCTAACTGGTTCGAGTTTGTTCTTGTTCGTTTCAGTATGTTCTAGCCTGATGTGAGTTGTTATACTGAGTTGTTTTGCTGGAAGTTTCTGGAATATACGGCTCTTTTCTGTTATATACTTTTACATTTAATTAAATCCTGTTAAACTAGGCTACAATAGACTACTCTATTCTAGATAATTATATGAGTGGAAAAGACTAGACAGGACTGGACTAGACTAGACTAGACTGGATTATACGAGACTAGAGTGGAATAGACTATACTATACTGGACTGGACTAGACTATATGCTAGACAAGACTTGACTTATACTAGACTAGTGGAGAAGACCACACTGGATTGGACTAGACAGAACTACACTGTATTATAATCGACAAACTTAGTAGGCCCTATGGATCATAAAACGTTATCATAATTATTGGATAAAAGGTGGAGAGCGTTTTATTTTGACGGTTCAGGTCTACCTGGTGTGTGATATCCAGAGACAGAAGAGACTTGTGGTCCAGCCGGAAAAATCCGACTTCTACCTAAGTATTCCTACCGAGTACCCAGTCAAGATACAAATCCTTCAGGAGGGCAGCGAGAAAGGTACGTGCGTCAATCAGTAATACCATAGCACAGCAGAGCACTAGACACCATGCCACACCATATCATATCCTTCCATGCTATGTACCACTATAACATACCAGGTCTGTTAATACCTCACGAGAGCTCACTGCAACTGACCTTCGTCTAATATACATGTATACCTTACCTTACCTTTTCCTACATTGTCTTCTTTACACACTTTAATTCCAGCATTGGCGCGCACGCAAATCTAATTATATTCATTTTTCATATTCATTTATAAATTTGTCAGCATTTTTTATGGTTCACCCAGCATTTTCTCAAATTCCTTGCTTAACCTAACGTCAATTTATCTTTTCGATTCATTGTATATACTTTTCCATGCCTAACCTGACCTTACCTTGCCATACATTATATTTTAAGACAGGGACAAGACTAGACTAGAACAGAATAGAATAGAATCGGACAGACTAGACTAGAATAGAATAGAATAGAATCGGACAGACTAGACTAGAACAGAATAGAATAGAATCGGACAGACTAGACTAGAACAGAATAGAATAGAATCGGACAGACTAGACTAGAACAGAATAGAATAGAATCGGACAGACTAGACTAGAACAGAATAGAATAGAATCGGACAGACTAGACTAGAATGGAATAGAATAGCATAGACTGGACTAAAATAGAATAGAATAGAATGGACTATACTATACTAGACTAGAATGGACTAGACTGGATAGAATAGACTAAAATAGAATAGAATAGAAGATACTGGACTTGCTGCGCTAGACTGGACTATAGACCTTGCCTTACCTCGCGTCTGACCTTTTCAGTGGGTCCGCCAGTGCCAGTCAAGGACGTTCTAGACGTTCTGTCCAAGAAGTCATCGCAGGTCAGACTGATGTTCGAGAACAATCAACCGGTCTCGTTTCTGCGGATCGGAACGAACGGGAAAACGACTGAGCTCGGAGTCCTCAACGTACTCCAGACCTACGAGGAGAAGTACCTGCTGGGCAACACCATCTCCGGCCGTAAGATTGATTAAATGAACTGATTGAATGACGCATTGATTGCTAGGTTGAATGTCTGGTTGAATGGTTGGTTGATAGATTGAACGAATGAAGGAGTGACTAACTGAATGAGTGATCCTCTTTATTCATCCATCCATCCATCCATCCATCCATCCATCCATCCATCCATCCATCCATCCATCCATCCATCCATCCATCCATCCATCCATTCATCCATCCATCCATCCATCCATCCATCCATCCATCCATCCATCCATCCATCCATCCATCCATCCATCCATCCATCCATCCATCCATCTGCCCTTTCTCTTTCATCCTTTAGATATACTTTTAAATCCTTATTGGTCTCTCAGTATTATTATTATTATTATTAAATAAATTTATAACGCGCGCAAGGTCACACTGAAATGTGAATCTGAGGCGCGGATAGTCAACCGCCAGGTGAAGATGCACTTAGATTTCTAAATCCTTGAAAGCCAAGGAGAAATAGTGAGTTTTGAGCCGCTTTTTGAAGGAAGGAAGTGAAGTTGAGCTACGAAGAGAAAGTGGTAGTCGATTCCATTCCTTTGGAGCAGAGGCGTGGAATGCACGAGAGCCCATAACTGTTCTGCATCGTGGCTCAGCTAGAAGACCCGTACTTGATGATCGCAGGCAACGAGGAGGGATGTAAGGAGTTAGTAGTGCATGAATATAGGTAGGTGTGCTGGTACTGAGGGCTTTGTAGGTCAAACAGGCCAATTTAAATTTTATTCTGAATTCAACAGGAAGCCAATGCAGATCGTGGAGTAGGACTGAGGAGCATGTTCGTAGTGGGACACGCATCACTACACGAGCTAAGGAGTTTTGGATTCGTTGCAGCCTTTTGAGTTCAAGGTTTGAGACACCCACAAAAAGGGAATTAGCATAATCAAGACGAGAGGATACAAGTGAACAGGCTATAGTTTGAGACATATTCTTTGTTAGAGCCGACCTGATGTGACGTATTGCCCTGATGTGATAGAAACAAGATTTACAAAGGTTTGTTATGTGTGGTCGGAATGTGAGCTTACTGTCCAGGGTTACCCCAAGTGTTTTGACAGTATCTAAAAGAGACACAGCAGTGCCTGCGAGGTCGACACTAGAAAGTGAAGGGAAAGAACGCAGGCGTTGGCCTGAACCGAACAGAATTGCCTCAGACTTGTTTGGGTTTATGGCCAAACCATTGAAACAGAACCATGCATACATAGATGAGAGGCACTCTTCAAGTTTTAGTTTACCAGACTGGTCAGTGTGTGACAGAGCAATATGTAGCTGAGTATCATCCGCGTACTGTTGTAATTGGATTCCAAAGTGCTTAGCTATATGACTGATTGGGGAAGTAAAGACTGTAAATAATAAAGGACCGAGGACAGATCCTTGTGGTACTCCAGCAGTACAAAGCGTGGGCTCAGACCGAGCGGTACCGATGCCTACCTGCTGACTACGGTCACTCAGGTAAGAAGCTAACCAGTTTAAGGCAGTCCCAGAGACACCGAAGCTTTTGGTTAGTCTTAAGAGAAGTAGCTGGTGGTCTACGGTGTCGAAGGCTGCACTGAGGTCAAGACATACTGAGAGGCAGGCTTTACCATTGTCAACACAGGAGAAGATGTTATCCAGTGTAGAGACAAGAGCAGTTTCAGTGGAATAGCCTTCGCGGTAAGCTGACTGATAAGGGCTGAAGTTAGGTGAAGAAGTGATGTGTTTCTTGATACGTGTAAGAAAAAGACGTTCAAGGATCTTGGAAATGTTATTGAGGTTAGAGATAGGTCTAAAGTTTGAAAGGTTGTTGGTGTCAAGGTCGGGTTTTTTGAGTAAAGGCGTGACTAGAGCAGATTTAAAGCATGACGGAAAACACCCTTCAGCAAAAGACAGGTTGGCCAAGTGGGCAATAAGGTGGGAGAAAACATCAGAACAAGAGACAATAAGTGGTGTAGGTATGAAGTCCATTGGGGATGATTTAGGGACCATGCTCTTGAGAAGATTAAAGACTTCAAAGTAGGTGACAGGTGGTAAGTCATCAAAGGCGGAGCCGGAGAAGTCAGAGTCGAGCAGCAGGTCATTCCATACTAAATTGGCAGCACATTTAGCAATTTTACATTTAAGATCGTTAATTTTGTTTACAAAAAATGCAGCAAATTTAGAACACATATTCTGATTCTCAGGGTCAGTACTCCTAAATTATCCTACTCTACTCGAAACTAATATTCTTGGCTTCTAGTGTTTCTTTTCCTGATGTAGCCTTTCTGTTTTGGCTCTAGTACCCACCCTACCCATCTAGTTTTCCTACCTATGACTCGATAAGCACTTTGTGCTTCTTCTCCTCATTAGTTGTTACTCATTAGTTGTTATTCTATCGCTTATGAACTGATGTATCTTGTCATTGCACTGTTTATACAATATAAATGTAAATGTTCGCGTTTTTCTATTGCGACCGTATATGGTCTCGACCCTGCTCATTTTTCAATGAATTGATCGGCTGAGATCCTTCACCACCGCTTGCCCGTTTGAATGGACGCCACGCCATTTAGGTCCCCGTGCAAGGACCGTGCTAGCCCGAGATTTAAATCTCTGAAATAAGCTAGCATCTGGAAGCGATCCGCATGCTCTCTTTCACAGAGGCGCATGAGACGCGCAGCCAACGCTCTTACCAATGTAGCTAACTGGGCCAACAATATACACTAACTTGTCTAATTATCATTTCTGAGCATTGTTTTATTGTATGTTATGTTTCTTTTATTGAGTTCTTGCTCTACACTGATTCAAATAAATAAATAAATTAAATAAATATCTATCCGGCAGTGTTAGACATAAATTTCATGGTAGCTCATGTTTTCATTTTTGCTACTGTCATTCTGTTGTTTTATTTTCCTCGCGTTTGTTCGATAGACCAGTGTCGTGGTTTCCTTTTTGGCTTTCCTATTTTTGGTTTGCTTTCTGAGTCTGAGTTAGCTAATAGAAGGGAATTAGTTGAGTGTAATTACTGTTCTAGTTTATAACTGCCAGCTGTACTATTTCAGCAGGTCGCATCATGGTCATGGGAGTTATTGAGCAGATCGAAGAAATTATTCGTTGAGTTTCACGCATCAAGCAGCATAGCTTTTATATATATATAAATATATATATATATAATATTATTAAGTGTAATTACA
Source organism: Aporrectodea caliginosa (assembly GCA_020284085.1). Taxonomy (NCBI): domain Eukaryota; kingdom Metazoa; phylum Annelida; class Clitellata; order Crassiclitellata; family Lumbricidae; genus Aporrectodea; species Aporrectodea caliginosa. Next base: position 764,832 of record JACEVL010000335.1, on the reverse strand, counting down.
TAAAGCGTTGGCCCTGGGCCCCCGCACCTGCAATGATGTACCTCTCACCATACGTAATTTAACTAACATCTCGCTGTTTAAAATTAGACTACGGTCTCATCTTATCAGTCGATTCTCGTTAAATTTATTAGACTTAGTAAACTAGTTAAGAATTATTATGTTATATTTCACATTTGTGATTTAATAGCGCTGCCAAAAAATTTACTTTTGTTAAAGGTGGCCCATTAGCGGGACCTAGGTACCTTAGGGTCGTAGTCATATAATTGATCCCCTTGTTGCTAGTCTGTTTTTTCTTTTGTACTTGTCTTTCGTTGTCAATACTATACTTGGGTTAAATAAAATTTATGGTTATGGTTATCTATCCTCCTACACATCCATCCATCCATTCATCCAGCTATCTATCCACTCACCTACACATCCATCCATCCATTCATTCACCCATCCAGCCATCTATCCACCTACACATCCATCCATCCATTCATTCATCCATCCAACCATCTATCCACCTACACATCCATCCATCCATTCATTCATCCATCCAACCATCTATCCACCTACACATCCATCCATCCATTCATTCATCCATCCAACCATCTATCCTCAAACACATCCATTCATCCAGCCATTCATCCAACTATCTCTCAATCTATGCATACACCCACCCACCCACGACTCGTCCATCAATTCATTCATCTATTAATTAACTAATTCATTCATTCGTCTAAGACGATCTCGTGCAATCTCTGTTCACCTGCACAGGTTCGATCTTCCCCGACCCACAAGCAATACCTGCTTATCTGCCGATTGAGTTCGTGACCGCCGGGGCACTGAAAGTGGGAGGCTCAAAGGCATTGAGTCGTTGTCTGAAGGATGCCATGGATGTCATGAAAATCCACAAGCAACCACCTGTTCCAATGTGTCAAGGTGAGAAGATGTTGCTGCAAATGTAAAGCGGAGATTTCAACATGACTAAATGTGTGTCTGGTTGGAAGTTCGGTTGACTGACGTTGATTGAATAAACTTCTCAGTGGTTAACGTTTCTATTCTATTCTATTCTATTCTATTCTATTCTATTCTATTCTATTCTATTCTATTCTATTCTATTCTATTCTATTCTATTCTATTTACGGTTTTATAAAGCGCCTCTCACAGTACAACCTAATCAGAGGCGCTTCCAGTGCGAAGGGCTCCTCGAAAAAAGAAAAGTCTTTAAAGAACGAGCAGAAACAGTAGTGCCCCCAGATAACATCACAGCTCGAGTTATAGTAGGCAGGTCATTCCATAGCAAAGGGCCAACAGAGGCATAGGCACGATGCTGAGCTGTGGCAGTCCGAGACCTCGGAACTAGAAGGTCATGATGGTCAAAAGAGCGGAGAGGACGTCCAGAGGTAGCTGAGATAGGCCGTCTCAGAGATAGCGTGGAGCTTGACCTAAAAACATTTTACACGTAAGAAAGAGAATTTTAAACTGAATCCGAGCAGTGAGAGGAAGCCAATAAAGGTCTTCAGTCATAAAAATGGAAATATTATTTTGATTGAATAACAGGCTATTTGAATAAATGACTAACCGACTGCCTGGCTTTTGAATGCTTGCCTGCGTGTCTGTCTGCCTACATCCCCGACCGACTGCCTGACTGACTGTATCACTAGCTGATTCACTTACTAACTGACTTACTAATATTCCTTTGGATTCTTTTCCTTCCAGAGTTGATACTCTTCAGCGAGCGTCCATGTACCGGTGAGTACTACTACATCAATCTGACGAACTTCAAGGAAGAGGACAAGAATCCATACGACTTGGACCCTGAGAAGCCGAAACTCCCTGGACACAGGTCCAAAGAACAGGCCCACACAGCACCGTTTACCCAAAACCAAACTATCGCTCTCCCTCGACTTCCGCCTTCCTGTCCATCTTCAATTCAACCAGGTCCAGCTGGTCGAACTACATCCCTGACGCCCACAAGGTCAAAGTTTTCCGCCAAGGGTTCTGCGAGACCAGCGAGACCTACTCCAGGCAAAGGAAGCTCTCTGAGTAGCCCCGTAAGATCCACTCCGAGCCCCGCAGGCGTTCCATCTCCGCTACTGCCCAGGTCAAAGTCCGCCAAGGGACACGACAAGGGTACCTACGAGAAACTAGGTCCGGTCAGTCCGCCGTCCGGCAGGATCTACGAGTCCCTATCCGAGGTTCTGACCCACGAGAACTTCGAGAAGCTCACGATTGAACAGGTGGTCGACTGTCTGCGGCTGCTGAAATTGGGGCATCACGCGGAAAAGTTTCGGACGCGACTCATCGATGGGCGGATGGCTCTGTGCCTGACGGAAGAGATGCTCGTCAAGGACTTCGACTTCCGGTCCTTCGATGCCATCCAGTTCATGATGTTCGCCAAGGAGGGATGGAGACCGAAATGAGAACGGACGGACGCACGGACATAAGAGAGATAGAAGAGAGATACAAGAAGAGATACCAGGAGAGACGGACAGATAGAGGGACGGACAGAGGCTCATATAAACAGAGTGACAGACAAAATGATAGACATAGGAACAGACAGACGGACAGACAGACGGACAGACAGGTAGAGGGACAGAAATACACAATCCCGCTTCTGCTCTCACTTATTGGGCTAATATCACACTTAAAAGAGGTGTTTCTAGAACAATTATTCCCACCGTTCGTATAATACGGTATACTCGTCTACAGCAAACGCAATCAAAACCGTTAACCGATGCAGGATTATTTATAGCCAAATTTGTATGCGTAAAAGAGGTAGTAGTATATATTCGTTTAGTTGAGAAAAACAATCTGACAAAAACGCAGAAATGCTAACATGAGTGATAATGGATAATTAAAGTTCAATTGAAGATGTTAGAATAAACTAGTAAATATTTTTATATAATGATCTGGGAATAAATTGAGAGTTGTCCTTGGATGGGAGAATATGGTTGTGTGCTCTAGGTCTTAATTGGTGAGATGAGAGGGGTCGGAGTGGAGGTATGAGTTGGTGAAGTACATGCTTGGGGTTGTGTAATATGGAGAAAAGGAGTTTCGCATCGGCTATATTGGCAAGGTCAGAGACTGTTGGAAAGGATTGCTCTACGTAACCTAGGCGTTTGGCTCTTTTTAGGAGTTTTTCCAGGCGTTATTTATCGGAAGCCAGGGTGAGACCCCACCAGGATGGGGAGGCATATAGAAGTTTAGCAACGGTAGTGGCTTTGGTTACATTATGGATGGATGAGGAAGAAAGGCCATGGGTTTTAAGTTTTCTGATAGCATAAAAAGAGGAGGAGGTGTCTAAAATAATCTTTACATGGTTTACGTTCATAATTCATATTACACTCTTTTAAAGTCAGATTGGTAGCTTCGGGCTAACGACGGACTTGCAACACCGAAAAACGGCAGGTAAGTAAGGACGATTATTAGCGTCGCGTTTTGTACCCCAGTATCTTCTCTGCACAGTCGTTCCTCCCTTCGGTCCTCGGCCCGTGGTTACTTGGTTGTCCTGCGGGTGCGTACTTCTACCGCCCAGTCTAGGAGTTTCGCTATTGTTGGTCCCAATAGCTGGAACCAGTTACCTCAGTCCCTCAAGACTGACCTTTTCTCTATTTCTTTTGACAAGAGCCTGAAAACCTCTCTCTTTACCAGTGAAGACACTGGCGCGCCTCTGTTTTTGAGCGGCGTTATATAAATACTCGATTACGATTACGATTTACGATTACGATTTACGATTACGATTTATCCTACATGTATTTAATGAACAAATATATAATACATATACAACAGCTCTGCCACAGAGCCAAGAATATTTAGCCAATTATAATTGATTAATTAATTATCTACATTTTATTCTCATGGTATCAACCAACGCTTATTACGAACGAATTTACGCTTTATTACTTATACGGCCAGTGATAGTCTTAAAAGAGGTGTGTAAGCAGAAATCTTATGTTTTTTGCATAGGCCCTACATGTATGTGCTGATGAGACAATTGAAAGAGGTGTGTAAGGAACCAAACTTCCGTTTAATTAGTTTTTTTTCCTCTGATTGGCTGTAGGAGATTAAACTGATCGAATAAACTCGTTTTATTTACATTTTTATAAAGAGAAAATCGGGCGAAAAATCTCCTCGCTTGCTATCTGAATTGCAGTTGGAAACTGGTATTCTCAATCATCTGACAATAGTTTAATTATCCTAATTAGGCTAATTACGCAGCTATTTGTAAAGCCGACCCACCACGAAGATAGGATGGAGCCAGGAACGTATCTGTCCATATTTCTGTGTTTCTCTGCTTGTCTCTCTCCGCGTGTGTTTGTGTCCTTTTGAATCTGTTTGCTTCCTTCCACCTTTTATTCTGTGTCTGTCTCTGTCTGTCTCTGTCTGTCTGTTTGTATCTTCGTTTAGTTTTGCATGGTTGTTTGCTTCTGTGAGTCTTTTTATCAGGCATTGATAATATATATTATATATATATATATATATATATTATTTGCTTATGTGTGTATATATATATATATATGCGAAACCAAATCCTATCATGTATATAATTAATGTTTCTGTACACATATGACTGAGTTTATTTAGGACATTTCCATAACAATTAGGGGAGAGTGCCACAAGACGCACCCCCTTTTCGTTTCTAGCTTGTGGCGTCTTAATTAATACCATTATGAAAATACAAAATATGCACTTAGTATGATCTTTTATTGTTCGAAGCATGTGCACTGTCAAATAAAACAAATATTGTGCTGTAACAGCTAAAAACTTCAATTTATATGATGTCAAGGATGGTGCCTCTTGGGAACAGGGTGACCTCAAGAAGCACCCCTCTGGGTGCGTCTTGGGACAATACGGTTTAATGCTGTACCAGCATGCCAAGTACCATTTGAACCGTATTGTTCAATATTGGCAAAAACATGTAAACATACAGTACTAAACATTAGTTGTGGCATTGATACGATAAAGCGACAAGTTTAAGGCTGCAGTTTGGGCCTAAGCAAAATTGCATGTCAGTCAAATGTCGAGCAACTACAGATTAAAAGGTATTTTTCACATTTCTCGATCATAGTAACTCTAAGTCTTCCCAGGATTGGGCAACCGAGTTGAAGCACATGTCCCTTAAAAATGTATCTGTTAAGTTCTTCTCGGAATTCCAAAATGTTTTTTACAAGACTAGTTAGTGTAAGACTGCCCATCCTTGAGGACCGCTAATGCACGCTTGAGTGCTCCCTCTCCATGCGATCCTCTGCTTGTCTTTGTCGTATAATCCTTTCAGATGATTTGACAACCAATAAAACCAATCAAATAAAAGTCATCTCAGACTATAGATATTGGTATATACCAGTTGATTCTATTTAATGTGAACATATTCGTGTTAATTGCCGATATTCCATACTTGCATACCCAAAACGCACCCGGTGCGTTTTGGGTATACGGGACGTGGTGCTTCTTGGGATCCGACGGGTCTACCCTCTAAAGACAATTTATTTTGGTTCCCCTTAGATGCTGCTAAAATATACTCTATCACATTTGCAGTTGATAAAGAGTTTGAGAAACACAAGTAAGGATTATTCCCAAACTGCTCATTAATATTGTGGAAAAGCCTTGTTGAATTATCACTCGCAAAAGTTCAAAAGTACCGAAAACTTACTTTTAATTCAGAAACCGCTTTCCTCTCCGAACAAAGGACACCGATTAATAATAACATATGGACACCTGATCTACTTGTTATGCAAGTAGGCTGCTGCGTTCCTGTATCAGCCAGTGTGGATATTATATGGGGGTGCGTCTTGGGCATAGGGTGCGTCTTGTGGTACTTTCCCCTATAGTAATAAAACTGTAAATCAGAATATATGATCATATTTTGACAGTGATTCCGTGGGAGATTGGCAAATGTATACATGTATGTAGCCTAGGTATGACATGATTGAATGCACGTATTTATATATGTGTGAAATTGTGAATGTATGCGTAAACTCTGGATAGAATTACATCAGTCCAGTCCCAAGCAAATATCCGCCAATGCCCGTACTGCGGTATAGGGCCAGTTCCAGGCCTAGATAAAGGAGGAGGGCGACGCTAATGATCTTTGTTATCAGACAGTGGCGTTAAACATGCAGGAACTACAGCCTCATAAATGTTTCTGCATATCATATGCCTTCATACCATGTTTCATATAAAACCATTGTAGCGCACACAAGCTTTTCAACCCTCTCCCCAAAACCTATACTTGGGCCTCCAGGTCTCCAATGTCGGCCGTGAATAAAAAGCCGTACTATAGATCCCCAAATCCGTTTGACAACACAGAAAGTACACTATGTCGAAAGCGTAAGTGCTTCGACCGGGAATTTAACCACAGGAGTGAACTGAGTTGTATGCTGATGCCACGCAAATTTAATTCCTCGCAATTCTTGGATTTTACGCGAAGTTTCAACGCGTGAAGATACGCGCTACAGTTGCGACGTTAGTTAGAAACGTTGGCTTTGTCTGTCATTGCTAAAATTGTCGAGTCGGTTATTATTTTCATAACAATGTGGTTAACAAGAGCCACTATCTAATAGTCAAGTGTTAGTCGATTGCGCTGGGCATTTGTGAGTGAATGACTTGCTCAAGGTTCCCACACAGTAACCGTCTCAGAGGAGAGGATCGAACGCGTAGGCTAATCTCATAGTTTCGAGGCGGGCGCTCTAACCAGTGAGTAGTGGGATGTTAGCTGTGGTGTGGTTTGGACTCTTTGCATATTGTCTGTATAATATTATGTGTGTATCGATTTTCAGAGGTAGCGTTGCTTGTGTAAGTCTAGAAGGCATACGGGTTTGCGGGGGCCTACACAATTTCGTTAGGGTGCGTTTTGTAGACCTAGATTTTAGAACTCTGTCTCTGTATCTGCTCGATTGGGTTTATGCTTATCAAATGCTTCCTCGTTCAATCTTCATTTTAATACATGCACTTTATATTGATTTATTTGTCTTTTTAAATTAATTAATTATTTATTCAATTTATTAATTTATCATTTTTCAATCATATCGACGACGAAATAAGACACTTTCGTCACAATGACGTCAACGATGTCGTCATCGTTGGAAAGCGAGTTAATCTGGTCGAGTTTCAATTACTCGATGCGCGACTTCGTCGAGGCTTTCCAGGACTCTCTGCCCGTCGTGGTCAAGACCACGGCAGGGTACGCTGGCTACGACGAGGGCATGCATCAGATCGGATCAGAGGAGGTACGTACCATGCCGTACCATACCACGTCATGTGATGGCATACAAAATTGTACCAAATCGCCATACCATACTACACCATGGCACGCCAAAGCATACTAAGTCATATCATACCACACCATACCATGCCATACCATAGCAAAGCATACCATACCATATCATACCACACCATACGAAATCATACCACACCATACCCTGCGGCCACGGTCCCATGACCGTGAGCCTCCCATGATTGATAACCTGTCTCAGAAATGCTTCCTATACAAACAAACTATGTTTTCCCTAGATCTGGCTATTTAAACCCTTCATTTTCCCCTATGACTAGCCCTAGCTCTTCTTCCTCTGTGTTCCCCTGATGTACAATAAAGCCTCTGATTCAATTCATTGGTTGTGTATATAAATCTTTGTTTATTTGCTTGAATCTATTAATCTTGCCATGTACAGTGCTGTTCGTTTGCTAGTGCTTCTCAATAAAGGATATACTTACTTACTTACTACTTATATCAAAGCATACCAAATCACGCCAAAACCATGCCATGCCAAATCATACTATGCTATGCCACATCATGCCATGACATACTTACTACTCAGACTTACCAGGTCATACTGAATATATATTTAATATATAACTATTTAAGTTTAAAGCAGATTTCATTCGATTGAAATATATATATTCGTTTATTGAGAAAAATAATCTGACAAAAAACGCAGAAATGCTAACATGAGTGATAATGAATAATTAAAGTCCATTAGAAAGTCTTAGAATAAACTAGTAAATAGTTTTATATAATGATCTGGGAATAAATTGAGACCGGACTAGAAAAAGTTCAGATTAGATTTGATTAGATCGAATTAGATTCTGGTGTTTTGTTGCTGTCCTCTACGAGACACGTGTCCCTTGATATTTCTTCTATTGGATTCTAATTCCTTTCTGTTGCATATACTTTTCCATTTGACTGAATCCTGTAACACTAGGCTGTAGTAGACTAGACTAGACTAGATTAGACTGGACTGGACTAGACTAAACTAAACTAAACTAAACTAGACTAGACTAGACTAGACTAGACTAGACAAGACTGGACTGGACTGGACTGGACTGGACTGGACTGGACTGGACTGGACTGGACTGGACTGGACTGGACTGGTCTGGACTGGACTGGACTGGACTGGACTGGACTGGACTAAACGAGACTACAAAGGACAGGACAGGAATGAACTGGACTGGACTGGACTATATGAGACTAGAGTGGAATAAATTAGACAATTCTGGATAAGACAATTCTGGGCTAGACTAGACTACAATATGGTATAGGCGACTTCATTAGTATACAATAATTATTATCTTATATTATAATCCAAAGTCTGATTATTCTGTCCTTCCGAATGTTTGTCTGTCCGGCTAAAGGCTCCGAAACGGAACTCTTTAGCGATTTGAAAAAATGTACAAAACATTATTACGCCGCGTCTAAGTCAACGCGACTATTTTCAGCTCGCAATTTTATTTAAACGCCGATATATGGCCATTTTAAATTTCCAACTTTTCGACGAGACTATTTCAATACCGGCCACAGTATGGCCATTTGCTCACGTCACGAAGGCTTAAATTAATATGCAATCTTACGTCACGCGAGCATCTAGGTGAACGCTCTGATTCGCAACCAATCACGATGACCGTTGATTTCAAAATAATCAGAAGTGGTCACGCCCACGGCTAAATTTATAGGTCATCGGACTTAAAAATTCGCCAATGCAACACTTTAGGGATACGAAATTTTTGACGAACGTTTTCATTTGAGTTTCTATAGATCTCAACACAACTTTATTTCAACCCACAATTTACTTGAAATTCCGATATTGGACATTTTAAGTTTCGATGTGGTCATAGTCTGTTTCAATGCCATTGAAATCTAGCTATGCAGGAGTATATATTGCATAGAGTTGTTATTAAACAATTTCAAGCAAGCGCGTAAATTCGCCAGAAGGATACACGAAAAATTTGCACATCGTTAAATTCAAATTCACGGGCGCCGACGAAGATGTCGTTAAATTCAAATACACGGGCGTTGAGGAAACCCGGGCGAACGCCGGGTAAAAACTGCTAGTATTATATAAAAGGTGGAGTGCGTTTTATTTGGACGGTTCAGGTCTACCTGGTGTGTGATATCCAGAGTCAGAAGAGGCTTGTAGTCCAGACGGAGAAATCCGACTTCTACCTAAGTATTCCTACCGAGTACCCAGTCAAGGTACAGATCCTTCAGGAGGACAGCAAGAAAGGTACTTACCTTATTTTTGCCTTATCCTCCTTATACCTTACCTCATCTTGCCTTGTCTTCTTTACACACTTTGATTCAAGCCAGTGTGATTCTCCTTATAGATTTTATTTCAGTTACAGTTAAAGATAATAGTCAATATATAGTATCTTAATTTGGTTATAGTTACACTTACAGGTAGTATTATTTTTCGTTATAGTTATAGTTATAGTTACTCGATTTTTATTTTATTTAGTTTCGATTTCTTGTATACACTTCTCCATGCCCAGCCCAACCAAACCTGACCTTCCCTTGCCATACATTACATTTCAAGACAGGGTCATAGGGACTAGACTGGACTAGACTAGAATGGTATAGAATGGAATAGAATGTGCTAGACTAGACTAGAATATAATGGAATAGACTAGAATAGAACAGGATGGACTAGACTGTACTAGACTAGACAAGAATGGAATAGAATAGTTTTGCATAGACTGGACAAGAATAGAATCGAATAGAGAATCGAATAGACTATACTAGAATGGACCGGACTAGACTAGACTGGACTATACTGCACTAGGCTAGACCTTGCTATAGGCTGGGGTTATAATAGGATATACTAAAACACAATAGGATAGAATAGACTTGAATGGACTGGGTTGTGTTGCGCTAGACTAGATTATAGACCTTACCTTGCGCATGACCTTTTCAGTGGGTCCGCCAGTGTCAGTCAAGGACGTTCTGGACGTTATGTCCAAGACGTCGTCGCAGGTCAGACTGATGATGTTCGAGAACAATCAACCGGTCTCGTTCCTGCATATCGGATCGGGCCTCGAAAGAACGGATAAGCTCGGGGTCCTCACCGTATTCCAGACCTACGGGGAGAAGTACCTGCTGGCCAACACCATCTTTGACCGTAGGACTAACTGACTAAACAACGTATTGATTGTTAGGTTGAATGAACAAAAGAAGGAATGAATAACTTAATGAATGATCCTCTTTTATTCACCCATCCATCCATCCATCAATTGATCCATTCATCTATCCATCCATCAATTCATCCATCCACCCACCCATTCATCCATCCATCCATGCATCCATCAATTGATCCATTCATCCATCCACCCACCCATTCATCCATCCACCCACCCATCCACCCACACACCCATCCATCCATCCATCCATCCATCCATCCATCAATTCATCCATCCATCCATCAATCATCCATCCATACATCCATCAATCCATCCATAAATTCATCCATCCATCCATCCATCTATCCATCCATCCACACACCAATCCATCAGTGCATCCATCCATCAATTGAATAATAATAATAATAATCTTTTCTTTAATAAGCCCCTGACAAACGCACTGCGCTGTACATTTACATGTTATGCAATTTAAATCTTAACTACTAACAGAACAGACAGTTTGCAATACAACGGCGCTAATAGCAGCCTACAAAGCATATCCGCCCAACGGGGGCTCGAACTCGGTACCTCTCGGTCTCTGTGCCAGATGTTATCCAATGCGCCATCGCCCCCCACCCATACATATACCCATCCATTCACATATCCATTCATCAATTCATCCATTCACCCACCTATTCATCCAGCCATACATCCATCTATCCATCCATCAATTCATCTCTCTTGATCTGGACAGTTTCGATCTTCCCCCACGCCCAAGGAATACCTGCCTATCTGCCGATTGCGGTCGTCACCGCCGAGGCACTGAAAGTGGGAGGCGCCAAGGCACTGAGTCTCTGGATGAAGGATATCATGGATGTCATGAAGACTTACAAGCAACAACCTGTTCGAATGTGTCAAGGTGAGAGGATATCGTAGCAGTAAAGGTCGACCGAGATTTCTACATGACTAAAATGTGTGACTGGCTGCAAGTTTGGTTGAATGATTGGGTGTGTCTGACGGAGAGTGATTGAATAATTGACTGACTGGCTGATTGAATAAATGACATTGGTTTAGCTTTTGATCGAATAACCGGCTTTTGACTGACTAACTGACTGGCCGAATGACTGACTGATTGACTGATTGACTGAATGAATGAATGAATGAATGAATGACTTATCGACTGAATGATTGCCTGACTGGCTGATTTTCTTATTGATTAAATCACTGACTAAATCATTGACTGACTGACTAACTCATTTCCCTCTGGATTCTTTCCTTCCAGAGTTGATACTCTTCAGTGAGCGTCCATCTGGCGGTGAGTACGAGCATATCAAACTGACGGACTTCTCGAACTTCAAGGAGAAGGACAAGATCTACTCGGCAGCTATCTTCAAACGCCAGAATCCATACGACTTGGACCCTGAGAAGCCGAAACTCCCTGGACACAGGTCCAAAGAACAGGCCCACGCAGCACCGCTCAACCGAAACCAATCTATCGCTCTCCCTCGATTTCCGCCAGACCCAACTTCAGTTCAACCAAGTCTAGCTTGTGGAACTACATCCGCTCCCTCACAAAGTTCAATTCAACCAGGTCCAGCTGGTGGAACTACACCCCCGACGCCCGCAAGGCAAACGTTTGCCGTCAAGGGTTCTGCGAGACCAGCTCCACCTACTCCAGGCAAAGGAAGCTTTCTGGGTAGCCCGGTAAGATCCACACCGAGCCTCGCAGGCGTTCCATCTCCGCTCCTGCCCAGGTCCAAGTCCGCCAAGGAACACGACAAGGGCACCTACGAGAAACTAGGTCCGATCAGTCCGCCGTCCGGCGGGATTTACGAGTCCCTATCCGAGGTTCTGACCCACGAGGACTTCGAGAAGCTGACGATTGAACAGGTGGTCGATTGTCTGCGGCTGCTGAAACTGGAACATCACGCGGAAACGTTTCGGGCGCGACTCATCGATGGCAGAATGGCTCTGTGCCTGACGGAAGAGATGCTCGTCAAGGACTTCGACTTCCGGTCCTTCGATGCGATCCAGTTCATGATGTTCGCCAATGAGGGATGGAGACCGAAATGAGATTGGACGGACGCACGGACATAAGAGAGATACAAGAGAGATAGAAGAAGAGATACCAGGAGAGACGGACAGATAGAGGGACGGACAGAGGCTCGTATAAACAGAGTGACGGACAGAATGATAGACAGAGGAACAGACAGACGGCCAGACAGACGGACAGACAGGTAGAGGGACAGAAATACACAATCCCGCTTCTGCTCTCACTTATTGGGCTAATATCACACTTGAAAGAGGTGTTTCTAGAAAAATAATTATTCTCACCGTTCGTATAATATTATGGTATACTCGTCTACAGCAAACGCAATCAAAACCGTTGGATCCACAGTTTAACGGCAGCTTATGACAACTTAGGCCGTTTCCGCCGACAAAGATTATTTTTTGGCATATTACAGCTCATCAAAACCGTTAACCGAGGCAGGATTATTTATAGCCAGATTTGTATGCGTAAAAGAGGTAGTAGTATACATTCGTTTCATTGAGAAAAACAATCTGACAAAAACGCAGAAATGCTAACATGAGTGATAATGGTTAATTAAAGTTCATTAGAATATTTTAGAATAAATTAGTAAATATTTTTATATAATGATCTGGGAATAAATTGAGAGTTGTCCTTGGGTGGGAGAGTATGGTTGTGTGCTCTAGGTCTTAATTGGTGAGAGGAGAGGAGTCGGAGTGGAGGTAGGAGTTGGTGAAGTACATGCTTGGGTTGTGTAATATGGAGAAAAGAGGTTTCGCATCGGTTATATTGGCAAGTTCAGAGACTGTTGGAAAGGATTGCTCTATGTATCCTAGGCGTTTGGCTCTTTTTAGGAGTTTTCCAGGCGTTCTTTATCGGAAGCCAGGGTGAGACCCCACCAGGATGGGGAGGCATATAGAAGTTTAGCAACGGTAGTGGCTTTGGTTACATTATGGATGGATGAGGAAGAAAGGCCATGGGTTTTAAGTTTTCTGATAGCATAAAAAGAGGAGGAGGTGTCTAAAATAATCTTTACATGGTTTACGTTCATAATTCATATTACACTCTTTTAACGTCAGATTGGTAGCTTCGGGCTAACGACGGACTTGCAACACCGAAAAACGGCAGGTAAGTAAGGACGATTATTAGCGTCGCGTTTTGTACCCCAGTATCTTCTCTGCACAGTCGTTCCTCCCTTCGGTCCTCGGCCCGTGGTTACTTGGTTGTCCCGCGGGTGCGTACTTCTACCGCCCAGTCTAGGAGTTTCGCTATTGTTGGTCCCAATAGCTGGAACCAGTTACCTCAGTCCCTCAAGACTGACCTTTTCTCTATTTCTTTTGACAAGAGCCTGAAAACCTCTCTCTTTACCAGTGAAGACACTGGCGCGCCTCTGTTTTTGAGCGGCGTTATATAAATACTCGATTACGATTACGATTTACGATTACGATTTACGATTACGATTTATCCTACATGTATTTAATGAACAAATATATAATACATATACAACAGCTCTGCCACAGGGCCAAGAATATTTTAGCCAATTATAATTGATTAATTAATTATCTAGATTTTATTCTCATGGTAGCAACCATAGAGATGTATAATATATAAATATATCACTAGAGGCGAGCATCTACTGTCTTTGGTGAGGCTGTGACCCTGTGGCCGCTCAACGGGTAACCATAACGGCCTCGACCCATTAGCCGCTCGAAATGAATTTCAACCAATCAAAACGCGTCAATTCAATTTAAATTAACTGCGGAGCTCTCGATAAGGTGTTATTATATCTATGGTTGTGGCTTCAAATATTTGCGAAGGGAATATACGTCATATTCCCTCTAGCGGTGATAATAATATCTCATTGGTAGCAACCAACAATAAATTACGTACAAAGTTACGCGTTGCCACTTTGACGGCCAGTGATGCTCTTAAAAGAGGTGTGTAAGGAGAAATCTTTTGTCTTTGCATACATGTATGTGCTGAGACAATTGAAAGAGCCGTGTAAGGAACCAAACTTCCGTTTAATTAGTTTTTTCCTCTAATTGGCAATAGGAGATTAAACTGGTAGAATTAAATTATTTCGTAGGGGATTTTTATAGAGAATAAATCGGGCAAAAAATCTTCTCGCTCGCTATCTGAACCGCTGGCGGATGTAAAAAACGATAGTTAGAAACTTATACTCAATCATCTGACAACATTTTAATTAACCTAATTAGGCTAATTACGCAGCTATTTTTAATGCCGACCCACCACGATGATAGGATGGAGCCAGAAAAGTATCTGTCCATATTTCACTGTAACCGGTTGCGGTGTGTCAACCGGATTGTTGAATAAACAAAAATATATTATTAATATTTCTGTGTTTCATCCAGTTTGTCTCGCTCCCTGTGTGTGTGTCCTTTTGAATCTGTTTGCTTCCTTCCATCTTTCATTCTGTGTCTTTCTCGATCAGTTTCTGTCCATCTGTTTGTCTATCTGTCTCTGTCTGTCTGTTTGTATCTTCGTTTAGTTTTGCATGTTAATACGAAACCAAATCCTATAATGTATATAATTAATGTATATAATTAATCAAGCCGCCGCGTAGGGACCCTGGGCAAGTCCTTCACTCGCAATTGCTCATGCGCTTCGGCGTAAAACTCCGATTCAGCGTCCGCGCAGTGGTCGGGAGCGCCTCTGAGTAGAAATCTTGAAGGGGCGCTATAACAAGTGCTCATACAAAGATAATGTGTCTGTACACATATGACTGAGTTTATTTAGGACATTTTAATAATAATTATAGTGATAACAATATAAAGTTCTCATTCTCGTGCTCAAATCTCAACTGGGTCTTGCTTCAGAATATCTTTCTCACCAAATTCTCCGCCCCCCCCTCTCTGCCACGTCAAAGCGTCCTCTCAGATCCTCTGACCGGCTTGACCTTTTCGTTCCCCGTGTTAGGACCACAATGGCTCAATCCATATCCTTTGTGTCCATAGGTCCTTCTCTATGGAATGGACTTCCTCCTTCTCTGCGTTCTACAATCCTCGCTGGTACCATCTCTACCTCCTTCTCTCACCTTAAACCTTCCTTTTTATCGAAGTACCTCGCAATGGAGAGACAAAGGGAGTATGGACAGAAAGTATACATATGCTTCATCGATTATAGTAAAATGAATTATTATTATTATTATTATTATTATTATTATTATTATTATTATTATTATTATTATTATTATTATTATCACTATTATTATTATTATTATTATTATTATTATTATTATTATTATTATTATTATTATTATTATTATTATTATTATTATTATTATTATTATTATAAAAATATTTATTCTCTCCATCAATCAACATCAATACATCAAAAGACAAGGATGCAGTAGCTGTCGTCTAAAATTAACGTCATAAATGCCGTTAGTGTCACATCTCCCTTAGGTTTGGCTCCGCTAAAGTGCCGCGGAAAGCCACCGAGTTGTACCGCTGGACAGTAATAGAGAGACGCTGCAGCAAGAAGCAGGTCTCTCTCTTGTCTCCTGTGGACAACGTCAGACTACGACCTAGATCTGATATAAAGTTTTGGCCAGTGGTGTTAATTGGACCTAAGGTCTCGAGAGCTAGAGGCACGAAAAAGTGCGATTATTAAGAACTTATTATTATTATTATTATTATTATTATTATTATTATTATCACTATTATTATTATTATTATTATTATTATTATTATTATTATTATTATTATTATTATTATTATTATTATTATTATTATTATTATTATTATTATTGTCTGAAAAGTCATCTCAGCAGATCTCAGAGAGCGTTGGCAATGTTCCGGAGAGGCAGATGGCATTCCCCCGTTGCAGAGCTACTGAGATACGCTGGAACAAGTACGATTGCTCCAGTGGATCGTGCTTCCCAACTCTAATATGAATTGCAGACCTTCGCTGCTCCAAGCGCCGCCGGTTTCCATGGCGACAGCTACAAAGTCATGGCTGGTAGTAATTGTAGAGTATTTCACCCTCTTTGAAACAGTGGCGCGTTCGGCGGCTTCTCCAGCTCCGATTGACGTGTACGGAAGATGAGACGTGGCGTAGGTGTCGGACACTGTCACATCCCATGCCAGGCATCGTCCACGTGACCAAGGGATCAGCGTAACACCGTCTGGCCGCTTCCCATCTTCTCTTGAGAGGCCGAGAGGTTCTTTCTGAGCAGGTATTTTCGCTCTGCCAAGGGCTCTCCAGAGGACGTCGTTTAGCATACTGTGCCGCTGCTGCTTACCGCCTCCTCCTCTACAAACCAGTCCGTGAAGTCCTCTTGCGTCGTCTTTTCCCCGGCAGTGGTGGCATAAATGCGGCTCACAGAGTATCGTGCCTAGCCTCATCCCGACTGCGATCCGTACTTCCTCGTCTGAGAGGCGCAGACCCAGAGCAGTCACAGCGGGAGCTAACATCGCTCTTCTTCTGGATTTATATCTATCTAAATAATTTAATGAATCAGTTGGTCCTTGTGACTGAATTTCTCAGCTTCTATTCGCTATACTTTGCAACGCTTGGATTTGTTATTTAGTGATTTTGCGAATTGTAAAGTCTTACAACGCATATTATCGTCCATATCGTATTATCAACTGTTACCAGTGGATTTACGAAAGGTGACGTTTCTTTTCATTTTGTTACATTTATACCAAAATACTATTCCGAATCTGAAAAGAAGATAAAAATCAAGCCGATATGTCTACAATATGCTACTCAGCTTCAGAAATCTATTCATTTCGACTGTCAGCACCTAAACCTACACGTACTACCAGGAAAAACATCTTTCGCCTGTCTTTATGGAATCCGGATCACCCTCGTCCGATTCCTGTTCTGTCATCATCCCGAAACCAAAACAGCAACATGTCTTCTCACCACTCAAACAAAGTATTGCGCCCACGCCAACTTCGAGAAATTACACCTACTTCTACGAACTATTTATCACCTGGATGTAAAGTCGGTTCCTGGAATGCTCGATCAGTTTCCAATAAATCAGCTACAATACAAGACTACATCATCTCGGAAAAACTAGACATTTTTGCAATTGTGGAGACTTTTCATGAGTCATCTTATTCTCCAGGGATTATTGCTTCTACACCCCCAAATATAAATTCATGGAGAAAGCTCGACCACTTCCTCCCAATACTCTGAATCTTTCAGGACCTCATGGTGGTGGTATTTGCATAATCTACAAAGATCACTTTCAAGCTTCAATGAAGGACTCTGGAATCTATAAAACATTTGAATACCTTACATCATATTTTACATTTCGGGACGCACACATGCTGATCATCGTTGTCTACCGTCCTGGATCGGAAAGCATCACTTCGACTTTTTTTGATGAATTCACTGAATTAATCCTTTTTACATCCAAATTCACTTGTCAAATCCTCATCCTTGGTGATATCAACATACATTTGGACCTACCAAATGACTGGAATGTAAAACGATTCAACCGTCTACTCTCTGCCTACAATTTGAAACAACTTGTGACCGGATCTACACATCTACTTGGTCATACTCTTGACATCATTATCATTCGCAACTCCGACTCACTGGTCAGTGATATTGTCATCTCCCCTCCTACTTTCTCCGACCACTCGCTTATTGCCTTCAATATCCGCCATCACAGTCCACCCATAATACGACAAACAACATTCCGTCGCTCGTACAAAGATTTTGACTGTAATGCATTTGAATCTGACCTTCGGAAATCAGACATCTTTACGCTAACATCTACGACAACTAGTACGAATATCGATGCTAATCAACTTTTTTCGCTTTACGACACGACTATGGAGCAGCTCCTGGACTTACACGCTCCTCTTCGGAAAATAACTATACGAAAAGAACTAAACTGCCCATGGTATGACGGTGAATGTTCGACTTCGAAGAAATTTACTCGCAAACTGGAGAAGATTCACTTAAAGTCACCGTCTGATGCTGCAAAAGAAGAACGATGGCGCTTCCAGATTCGAACCCAACGTCGTTTGTTCCAACAGAAACGCTGTAGCTACTATCGTCGTAGCATCGACGAAGCTGCTGGCGATGGCAAAACCCTTTGGAAAAATCTACACTCTCTACTATCTCCTCCGAATAACTCCTCATCTTCCTGCATTACGTCAGATGAACACTTAGACTTCTTTGCTGGAAAAATAGATGAGATACGTGAATCAACCAAAGATGCTCCTCCGCCAAAATTCTCAGATCTGCCTCCTCCGTCGCATACCCTTGTAGCATTTGATGAAATTGCTACTATTCATGTGGAAAAGATGCTTGTTGACTCTTCTACAAAACAATGTGAACTTGATTCTGCACCCGTCTGGCTTCTAAAAACTCTGTCTTCTGTCTTTGCACCTATCTTAGCCCTTCTCATTAATGTCTCTCTATCTCAGTCCACTCTCCCTGATAAACATAAACGAGCCATCATCCGACCTCGTATCAAAAAGCCTGACCTTGACCAATCAGACCCTGCAAACTTTCGTCCAATCTCAAATCTGTCATTCATTTCTAAGCTTATTGAACGGGTTGTCCATCTGCAGCTCTCAAACTTTATTGAAACACACAACCTACTCCCTCTGACACAATCTGGCTTTAGACGATTCCATTCCACAGAAACAGCTGTTTTAAAGGTATACAATGATATTGTGTCAGCTCTTGACCTAGGGTTCATAACGGTTCTCCTCCTCCTTGACTTTAGTGCTGCATTTGATTGTGTTGACCATACTATCCTTCTCCAGATTCTTGAAAAGCAATTTGGAATCTCTGCATCTGCACTTCTCTGGATTTCCTCTTTTCTCACTTCCAGGACTCACAACGTCTGTTCTGGTGGTAAGTTTTCTAGAACTGCAAATTTGATCTTTGGTGTTCCCCAGGGCTCCATTCTTGGCCCTTTGCTTTTCATCCTCTACACATCTAACATCGCCAAAATTGCACAATGTTGTGGTATTTCTATCCATATTTACGCTGATGACACCCAGCTATATATAAAACTTTCGACCGCTAACATTGATGACTCAAAAACCAGACTCATTGCTTGCTTCCATCAGATACAGTCTTGGTGTGCATCCATGCGCCTGAAGCTAAATACGAAGAAAACGGAATTGATATGGTTTGACCGTCGATCCAGACCACATCTTGACTTGAAAACTCTCTGCCTGCAACTAGATGAAACCTGCTCTATTCAGCCTTCTAATGTAGTTCGTGATCTTGGAGTTTTTCTTGATAGTAAACTTTCTATGTCTAATCATATTGGCTCTATCACTAAAGCTTGTTTCTTTCATCTCCGACGAATACGCCAAATCAAGCGCTGCCTTAATGAGCATTGCCTTCATATCTTAGTCCATTCACTTGTATTATCCAGGATTGACTACTGTAACTCAATACTCTATGGTCTGCCAAAATCCACCCTGTCACCGCTTACTTCTGTTATCCACACTGCAGCTCGTCTAGTCAAGAACCTTGGCCCTAGAGATCACATCACCAACTCCCTTCAGCAATTACACTGGTTACCCATTCAGGCTCGGATATCCTTTAAAATCTGTCTTTTCATGTTCAAAATTATGTCAGGTTCTGCTCCTCCTTACTTATCATCTTTAGTCACACCATGTGCTGCTCTTGAATCAAGACGTGGATTGCGATCGGCTTCGAAAAGAGACTTTGTAATCAAAAGAACAAATCTACAATTTGGAAACAGAATGTTTGAAGTAGCTGGTCCAGCTGAATGGAACTCTCTACCAGAACTAATCCGAAGATCATCCTCAATTAATATTTTTAAATCTAAACTTAAAACGTATCTCTTCTCTAAGTACTATGATTAGTAAGTAGGCCTATATTGTAACGCGTCCTTTGAGTAAGACTTTGTTTTATTAAGGCGCGTTATAAATGCAAGTTGTATTGTATTGTATTGTAACATCCAGTCACCGGAGTGAGGTGCTCGAGAAGCTAGTAGTCGAGCACGATTACGTGGAGCGCTAGTGGACTCGAGTAGGCCCTTCCAGTGCTTCCACGCCTTGTACATTATTATTTTTTTTATTCCGTAGTTTAACGTCATCATGTGACATCAAAGGCCGTTGGCGACAAAATTTAAATTTAAATTTAAACATTATTATTATATTATTATTGTAGTTACGCTCTGCTACTTATACGGCCAGTGATGCTCTTAAAAGAGGTGTGTAACAAGAAATCTTTTGTCATACATGTATGTGCTGATGAGACACTTTAACCTTTGCAGGACGGAGAGGGGTAAATGATTACCCCAGGGGTGTTTGGATGCTGATTGCGGAGCAACTGTAGGCAATTATAATTTGACGTTCCATGTGTTTACAAGTTACGACCAATGACATATTCTGACACCAAAGCCAGAAAAATATCATGTTGTGGGAAGAAGATATTTGAGTCCAAAGTGTCATGGGGTATGTCCTGGGGTAAAAATTTACCCCTCTTCGTCCTCGACGTCGTTATTTATTCGTTCATAGTGAAAATGAATTTTTCAAAGATATTAGTTAATAAGTAACCTGTAATCAGAAATAAAGTACTGAGTCTAACGTGTAATTGAATACTAATAGTTGTAATAATTTTGGAGAGTTTACTTTACAAAATGGCGGCCAATATGGCCGCCAAAAAAAAGCATGTGCATATCTCAGCTCATAAGTAAGGTAGAATCACAAATTAAGTGTCGAATTTAATAGTTTTCAGGTCCTGGATTCGATCTACAGCAGCGACAATAACGTGCGAGTATCACTTTCCAAGATGGCGGCCAATATGGCCGCCAAAACACAAAAATATGTATATTTCAGCTCCTACTTAAGATAGAAAAGCAAATTATATGTCGAATATACCATTTTCAAGGTCAAGGAATCGATTTCTCGTATTGCTAAATGTGTGGGATAGTTAGTATCCAAGATGGCGGCCAATATGGCCGTCCAAACACAAAAATATGTTTATTACAGCTCATATTTCTAATTTGGCGGCCATTGTGGCCGCCATCTTGGATATTAGTATTCTCACACTATTGGCAGTACGAGAAATCGATTCCTTGACCTTGAAAATGGTACATTCGACACTTCAATTGTTATTGTAGCTCACCTATGAGGTGAGATGTACATATTTTGCTCTTGGCGGATATACTGGCCGCCATCTTGGAAAGTAACACTCCCAGACTATTGCCGCTAACATAAATCAAATTCTGGACCCCGAAAATATTAAATTCGACATTTTATTTGTCATTTCAGATTATCTATGAGCTGAGATATACTACAATTTTTTCTTTTAACTGCCATATTGGCCGCCATCTTGGAAAGTAACACTCGCACACTATTGCCACTACCAAAATTCGAATCCTGGACCTCAAAAATATTAGATTCGACACTCCATTTAATATTCTAGCTTACCTATGAGCTGAGATATGCATAGTTGTCTTTAGGCGGTCATATTGGCCGCCATCTTGGAAAGTACCACTTGCGCACTATTGCCACTACGAAAGATCGATTCCTTGACTTGGAAAACATTAAATTCGAGTCTTTATTTGTTATTCTAGCTTACCTATAAGCTGAGAAATACATATTTTTGTGCTTTGGCGGCCATATTGGCCGCCATCTTGGATAGTAGTAGTTTTATACTATTGATACTACAAGAAACGGATTCCTTGACTTCGAAAATATTACATTCGACTCACAATTTGTTATTTTATCTTACCTACGAGCTGAGATATACATATTTTGGTTATTTGGCGGCCATATTGACCGCCATCTTGGATATTAGTATTCCCACACTATTGCTACTACAATAAATCGATTCCCTGACCTTGAAACTATTACGTTCGACACATAATTTGTTATTGTAGCTTACCTATAAGCTGAGATATACATATTTTTGTGTTTTGGCGGCCATATTGGCCGCCATCTTGATATTAGTATTTCCACACTATTGCTACTACGATAAATCGATTCCTTGACCTTTGAACTATTGAAATCGATGCTTCAATTTTTATTGTACCTTACCTATGAGCTGAGATATTAAAAATATCTTTGGGGTAAAAAATTATCCCTCTTCGTCCTCCGTGTATCGTAAAATGTCTTCGTCCTGCGAAGGTTAAAGAGGTGTGTAAGGAACCAAACTTCCGTTTAATTAGTTTATTCCTCTAATTGACTATAGGAGATTAAACTGGTAGAATCAACTCGTTTTATTTAATTTTTATAAAGAGAAAATCAGGCGAGAAATATAATTGCTAGATATCTGAACTTCTGAACTGCTGGCGGATGTAGAAACGATAGTTGGAAAATGAGACTCTGTCATCCGAAAGCATTTTAACCTAACCATAAGCTAATTACACAGCCTTATTTGAGGCGGACCCAGTGGCGTAACGAAGGGTTTCAGTGCCCAGGAGCAAGGGTTGATGACCGCGCCCCCTTTTAATTTTCTTGTTGCCTTTTGATAGTTCTTGTCATACTATTATACTGTGTACCACAAAAGGCTACTTTTGCGCCACCCTGGTGCTACGCCCGGGGGCGGCTGCCCCCTATGCCCCCCTTCGTTACGCCACTGAGCGGACCCACAAGGAAGATAGGATGTGACCAGAAACGTATCTGTCCATATTTCTGTGTTTCACTCTGCTTGTCTCTCTCCGTGTGTGTGTGTGTGTCCTTTTGAATC
The DNA here is from genome assembly GCA_020284085.1 of Aporrectodea caliginosa. NCBI lineage: Eukaryota > Metazoa > Annelida > Clitellata > Crassiclitellata > Lumbricidae > Aporrectodea > Aporrectodea caliginosa. The sequence continues at coordinate 741,761 of JACEVL010000335.1, read as the reverse complement.
TGTTTGAACCCTTCCATCTCTCATTCTGCGTCTTTCTCTGTCTGTCTCTGTCTGTCTGTTTGTAACTTCGTCTAGTTTTGCATGTTTGTTTGCTTCTCATGCGAGTATATATATGTATTATTATATATAATCGCATGAGAAAAAGACTATATATATATATATATATTATGGCATTTACTCCTTTATAATAATATATAAACATACGAAACCAAATCCTATATCTGTGTAGCCTACTATTTATGTCTGTACATATGACTGAGTTGATTTAGGACATTTCAATAATAATTATAGTGATAACAATACAAAGCGTAATTGTAATGGCAATTGAATGTGGTCTCGTGGGAGAATGGCAAATGTATACATGTATGTATGAATGACATGTTTGCACTGATATTTATTTATATGTGTGTGAAATTGTGAAAGCATGCATGTATAGTCATAAAAGCGTCAAAAACTCAGGACATAATAATACCAGTCCCGTCCCAAGCAAATATCCGTCAATGCCCGTACTCTGGCAGTGCCAGTCCCAGGCCTGGAGAATGCAGGAGGGCGACTCTAATGAGGGCCGCATTAAGGGGATGCTAATAGTGCTGCAGCACCTTCGCCCGCAGATTTGAGGGGCCCGCATTTTCGGAAGTGAAGAAATTTTTAGTGTGCCTGTTATTAACTTATTGTTAAATCTAGCGAAAATGCTGCAACATAAATAAATACGAAGTAATAATTAATTTAATTACTTATAGTTAGTTGAAATAAATAAATACGAAGTAATAATTAATTTAATTACTTATAGTTATTTGAAATAAATAAATACGAAGTAATAATTTTATTTATTACTTACAGTTATTTGACATAAATAAATACGAAATTACAATTCATGTAATTACTTATAGTTATTTTCCTGACACTAATCATTGCGTGTAGCACTGTAGCCTACAGATAGTAATATAACGGTAATTGTGTATTGTGTCTTTAGCCAGTTAATTCTCTGAATAGTAAGCATGTACCGGTAATAAATATGTGTGTGATGGACACTCATTCCATTATACGGGTCCGCACTATAGCCTTAATGCGGCCCTGACGTTAATCCCCTTGTTATGACACAGTGTCATTGAACAGGAACTGTATGCAGCCCCTTAAACGTTTCTGCATAATTATCATATGACTTACTATGTTTCATATGAAACCATCCAACCACGCACAAGCTTTTCACGCCTTAGCATGCATATTATGCTTGGGCCTACTGGCTTCCACTGTTGGCCTTGAAGGGAAACTAAGAACAGTAACTGTTTCTCTATATCACATGTTTCACTATGAAACCATTTAGACACGCAATTGCTGTTGCCTAGACTAGACCCTATACTTAGGCCTACTGGCCTCCGTATGTTGGCAATGCAGAGAAAAAGCCGTTCGATATCTTCAAATACGTGTGACAACTGACAACCCAGGAAGCTACGGTATTGAAGGTACACTGTGCTGAAATCGTAAGTGCTTCGATATGTATTGGATGGGTCAACTTCAACTGGGAATTTAACTACAGGAGTGAACTGCGTTGTATGCTGAGGCCAGGCAAAGTTAATTCTTTGCAATTCTTGGATTTTTAGCGAAGTTTAGACGTGTAAAGTTACGCGCTATACAGTCGCGACGTTGTTAGAAACGGTTGCGTTCTCTGCCCTTGAGTCCGTGATTATTTTCATAATTATGTAGTTTTCAGTGATGGGCAAAAGTTAACTGAAAAGCTGCAAGCTTTAAGTTTAACTAAAAAAAGTTTGTTAAGGCAGAAGCGCCTTAGGCTAACTAAAAAATAGTTTAGTTAAAACAAAAGTTTAATGTTTTTTAGTTAGCCTATTAATTAAAAAGTTTAACAAATATTTTTAGTTATCAGATAGAAAGTTTAAGTAGCAAAATCAGCAACAATCTTCCGCAATGATTGTCAAGAGTAACTAGTTTATTACTGAAGCCACCACGTTGACCCAAATTTTAAAAACTAACATTATTCCCTTTTTTCCTTTATAATAGCCTTTGTTTGTGTATGTAAGTTGTGAAGCGGTGTGTCTTCCTGCTTGATAAATAAACGAATATATCATCATATCATCATCAAGTGAACTGCATTGCACGATGCATAAGCGTCTGCATTAGCAACTTCCTGATTTTCTGGTAGTACTGTAATAGGACTATTAGTCTAGTACGCATTACATTGTTTGAAGGTGAAATTGTCATTGACGCTCTGCATTATTACAGTTCACTTAACCGTTGTCATTGTGAAAATGTTTGTGAAAAAGTTTGTTAAAAGTTGGAAAAAGTTTAACTAAATATTTTTAGTTTAGTTAACTTATTTACAAAATCAGTTGCCAACTTTTGGTTAAACTTTTTTTTATTTCAGTTGAAAAATAGTTATAGTTTAACTAAATATATTAGTTAGTGCCCATCACGTGTAGTTATTAAGCGTCACTATCTACTAGTCAAACTAAAATCGATTGCGTTGAGCAATTGTGAGTGAAGGACTTGCTCGAGATCACTACACGGTAAGTCGGTAACCGTCTCAGGGGAGGTGGATCGAACCTGTACTCTTGTGGCGTTTTTGTCAGGGACCACCCTCGGTTTTTGGGACCACCCTCGGTTTTTGGGACCACCCTCGGTTTTGGGCCTCCCTGTTTTTGGACCACCCTCGGGTTGCGGTAGGCATGGCAACTTAGCCTGAGGACTCCCTGCCCAAGGATCCTGCCCAGGGATCCCAGTCAGCCAAGGATCCCAGCCAGCCAAGGATCCCAGCCAAGGATCCCAGCCAGCCGAGGATCCCAGCCAAGGATCCCAGCCAAGGATCCCAGTCAGCCGAGGATCCCAGCCAAGGATCCCAGCCAAGGATCCCAGCCAGCCGAGGATCCCAGCCAAGGATCCCAGCCAAGGATCCCAGTCAGCCGAGGATCCCAGCCAAGGATCCCAGCCAAGGATCCCTGCCCAGCTGGGTATATATAGAGGGCGCTCTTGTGTAGTAGTTAAGCTTGGTTGTTGAAATGGTGGTGTGTCGAATAAAGATCGTCTTTGAACTCTGGTGTTTGATTCCTTCGGTGGGTGACATCGATCGCTACGGCTAGTCGGCTGGCGGATGCTGAAGCCCTTCGATAGACGACGGAGGCCGTACTTACGCTCCCATCCTGAGCGACACGCGTCTTACACTCGCATCCTGAGAGAGAGACGTGAACAGGAGAAGGCCCGTTTCCGTTACATTGGTACCAGAGCCGTGGGGTTTTGTCGAGATTTCCTGCCGCCGACGAAGCTAGAATCGACCGAAGATGTTTCCGGGAGACGAGGACGACACCATTCCCTACGCGGCCTTGGACCTGGCCGATCTGCCGTCAAGAATTTCTACGCCAGCCGCGAGACGAATGGCCGCGTTGGTTACGCGACCGGACCGAAGCCGCTTGCTGTCCGAGATCGACTTCGATGATCCAGAGCCGATGAGACCGAGCTTCCGCGAAGACCGGGAAGAAGAGATGACCGTGAAGCCGGAGAGAACGAGCTTCCGAGAAAAGACGGGCGAACCGACGACGGAAAAGAAGAAATTGAAAGCGAATTTCCGCGAAGAGACTGAAAGACCGAACGCTCCCGGGACTTCGACGCCGAATCTTCTAGAAAATGTCAGCGACCTGCTGCGAAGCCGCCCGACGCCGATGAAACCAGGAAAGTTCGATGGGACGGGCTCGCTGGAGTCATTCCTGGTGCAGTTCGAGGTCTGCGCAAGGCACAATAAGTGGACGGCCGCGGACCGGGTCGACTACTTGCGATGTTCGCTGGAGAAGGCCGCTACGCAACTTCTCTGGGACTTCGGCGCTCAACCGAGCGCGAGTTACGAAGAATTGGTTGAACGCCTTCGGCAGAGATACGGGACGGAAGGCCAGGCAGAAACCTTCCGCGCCCAGCTGTACTACCGCCGTCAACGCCCGGAAGAGAACCTCAGCGACCTGCTGCATGAGATCCGACGACTTGTGGTCTTGGCCTACCCGGTGCCTTCCAACGAGACGACGCAGATCATCGCGAAGGATGCCTTCCTGGAAGCGATGAGAGACCGGGAGCTCTCGCTCAAAGTACGCGAGCGAGAACCGAAGAACCTGGACGAGGCATACCGGACCGCACTGCGTCTGGAGGCCTATCAACGGACGAACGATGCCGATGATCGCCGCAGACAGCCAAACCGAGTGCGAGGGACGCAAGAGACCGACCTGAGCGCCCAGCTTCAGGCTCAGATGGACCGCTTCTTGAACACTCAGCGAGATGAGCAGCGGAAATGGCAGCAAGAAATGGAGAAAAGAATGGACGAGCAATTCCGCGTGCTTCGCCGAAGCCCTCCTACGACCGACGAACCGAGTCATGAAATCCGACCTGAGCGAGACCGCCCAGGCCCTCCGGAGAATCAGCGACGCGACATGACCTGCTTCAACTGCGGACGAGCCGGTCACATGGCCCGTAACTGCCGACGAGATCGCCGATACCAGAATCGCCAGAATCGCCAGAACGCGACGACCGAGCCCGATGCTTCGACGCCACCGAACCCGGTGGTCATGAACCATACGACGCGCCCAAGAATGCCGGACCGTGCTACGAACAACGCAGTCTACATCCGCGGTGAGATCAACGGACGACCGCAGCTATGCCTGATCGACACTGGATCGGAAGTCAGCCTGGTGCCTTCATCTACTGTCGACGGGTTAGAACTTCGCTCTTGCAATCGCGTTTTGATGGCTGCTAATGGGTCCGATATAAATGTCCTTGGTGAGGTGCGGGTGCCCATTAAGATTACGAACGGGTTTTATATCCATACTTCCTTTCTGGTTTCTGATCAGATATCTGAGCCTATGTTAGGGATGGACTGGCTGAGAGAACATCGCTGCCGCTTGGGTTTTGCCATGGGATCCTTATTTGTAGGACGCAGGCGTATTTCCCTGGTTAGGGGTAATGGATCTATTTGGTGCCGGCGCGTGATCGTCGCCGAGGAGGTATTGGTTTCCCCTAAGTCCCAGAGGGATGTCCCGGTTAAGACCATGTACGGTAATTTAACGACCGTAGCGCCAGCCTGGATGACGGAGGCTAAGGAAATCCAACCCGGGGTCCATCTGGCCCGCGTAGTTGTCGGTGACTACGCAGATGCTCGGGTAAGGGTGGTTAATTTGAGCGAAGACCCCGTCCGGTTGTCCAAGGATCGCCCCTTGGGAGAGCTGCACCCTGTAGAGGTAGAATTGTGCGAGACCAACCGCGGCGAGGACGCGGTCGGCCAAGCTTCGCCAATTGATAAATTGTTAGCGGATTTGCCCGTAGAAGTGCCTGCGGAGATACGGGAACGACTAGGCGCTTTGCTTGTAAAATATGAGGATGTATTTTCCGCGAGTGATAGGGACATAGGCAGAACGTCGGTAAGCACGCATAGAATTGAGACGGGAGATGCGCGCCCAGTGAGACAGCCGTTAAGACGACAGTTGCTGCCGCATAGGGTTACGGTCGAGGCACAGTCGGATAATATGTTGGCTGAAGAGGTAATTGAAACTGCCGTAAGGATAGCACGCAAGAAAGACAGAGCATTAAAATTACGTTATTGGCAAATGATTGACAGGTTGATCCTATTTCTATTGATAATCATGGGTGGTCTTGCCAAGTGTGGGAAAGTTTTCCGGTCTTTAGAGATTAAGTGGCCGAGGCCATTTGGCGTCCCTCCTTGTGGGAATAGTAGGTTGATAGAGTCATTCCCCCAGACCTTGGTGGGGAGGTTAAACAGCAGCCATCAGCGCGATTGGGACGAGGTTCTACCCCATGTCCTCGCCGCCTACCGGGCCTCGCTGCATGAAGCTACCGGCTTTACGCCGAATTATTTGATGTTCGGTCGGGAGACCAGGGCTCCCATCGATCTGGTCTATGGCAGGCCACCGGATGACGACCCACGAGCCGGAACCTACTCCAGCTACGTCCAGGAATTTGCCGAGCGGGTGGAGAGCGCCTACCGCTTGGTGAGAGAGCATCTACGAGTCTCCGCAGAACGGCGCAAGAAGAAATACGACCTCAGGGTGCGACCAGCCGCGTTCGCCCCGGGCGACCGCGTCTGGTATTACACGCCGCGACGATACCAGGGCCGGAGTCCGAAATGGGCCCGGATGTATACCGGTCCCTACTACGTGATGGAGAAGACCGGGCCGGTCAACTACCGGCTCCGGAAGACGCGGAACTCCAAGCCATTTGTCGCGCACATCGACAAGCTGCGACCCAGCTACGATGAGGACTTTGAGGAGACGGGCGGACCCGCCGCTCCGATTCCTGGTGCGCCCGGCCCGAGAGCCGCGACGCCTTCCATCTCCGAGGTTGACGCCTCGGATCGACGACCGAAGAGGACGGTACGCCTACCGGCCCGCTACCGCTAGAGACTCGCGATCTCTGCGCGTCTCCGAGTGACAGGCGACGAACGATGGTGAGCGCCTTCGCCGAGTGCTGCTGTCGGGCACCCCTCGTCGGCCCGGACTCTGATACGCTCGTCGGCCCGGACTCTGTACGGTCCCTGTCCTTCCCCCAGACGCTTTTTGTCTGGGGATGCGTAAGCCCTCCGTCCCTGACGTCGAGAGACCATGGCTGTCCTCCTTTGTCCTTCCCCCAGACGCTTTTTGTCTGGGGACGCGTTAAGCCCTCCGCCCTTGGCGTCGAGAGACCATGGCTTCCCCTTGTTTATTGTGTAATCGTTATGTCTGTAAAAGCTTGATGCCGAGAAACGGCTTTTTATTGTTTGATTCTGTTGTTTTGATTGTTGGCCAGTTGGCCTCTGTTCTTTTTGTGTTTTATTCTGATGATTTTCTTTGGGCCGATGGCCACTGCGATGATTGAACTTTAGAGACTCTATCGGTCGCGTAGACCGCTCTTTGTTAGCTAGACAGGGCTTGGCTTAGCTGTTGGCTGGACTTTCCTTTTTTATAGGCGGACTTGGATTTTAGGGATCATAGACTTTGTAGGGCCCGTTGGCCACATTGTTGTATTGTGATTTTCCCTGCGGGTGCCCGGGAGATATAGGGGGCATATCTCTCGTGGTGGGAGGAGGATGTGGCGTTTTTGCCAGGGACCACCCTCGGTTTTTGGGACCACCCTCGGTTTTTGGGCCTCCCTGTTTTTGGACCACCCTCGGGTTGCGGTAGGCATGGCAACTTAGCCTGAGGACTCCCTGCCCAAGGATCCTGCCCAGGGATCCCAGTCAGCCAAGGATCCCAGCCAGGATCCCAAGGATCCCAGCCCAAGGATCCCAGCCAGCCGAGGATCCCAGCCAAGGATCCCAGCCAAGGATCCCAGTCAGCCGAGGATCCCAGCCAAGGATCCCAGCCAAGGATCCCTGCCCAGCTGGGTATATATAGAGGGCGCTCTTGTGTAGTAGTTAAGCTTGGTTGTTGAAATGGTGGTGTGTCGAATAAAGATCGTCTTTGAACTCTGGTGTTTGATTCCTTCGGTGGGTGACATCGATCGCTACGGCTAGTCGGCTGGCGGATGCTGAAGCCCTTCGATAGACGACGGAGGCCGTACTTACGCTCCCATCCTGAGCGACACGCGTCTTACACTCGCATCCTGAGAGAGAGACGTGAACAGGAGAAGGCCCGTTTCCGTTACACTCTCATAGTTTCGAGGCGAGCGGTCTAACCAGTGAGTAGTGTGGCTGTGAGCTGTGGTGTGGTTTGGACTCTTTGATATTGTCTGTAGAATATGTGTGTATCGATTTGCAGATGTAGCGTCGTTTGTGTAAGTCTAAAAGGCATAAGCTTACGGGTTTGCGGGAGCCTACACAATTTCGTTAGGGTGCGTTTTGTAGTACTAGATTTTGGAACGCTGTCCCTGTATACATGTATGTACGATTGGGTGACCCAGTTACATGTTCATCGATTGGGTGACCTACAGTTTATGCTTATCAAATGCTTCCTCCTGCAATCTCCATTTACTTCTTTATATTGATTCATTTGTCTTCAAGGTTATTAATTAATCTTATTATTTATTTGTTTGTTTATTTTATTTATTTATCATTCTTTCAGTCAAACTGATGTCGAAATAAGAAGCCCTCGTCACAATGACGTCATCGGTGGAAGGCGCGTTAATCTGGTCGAGTTTCAATTACTCAATGCGCGACTTCGTCGAAGCTTTCGGGAACTCTCTGCCCGTTCTGGTCAAGACCACGGCAGGGTACGCTGGTTGCGATGAAGGCATGCATCAGATCGGATCAGGGGAGGTACGTATCAAACCATAACATACCGTACTTTCTTACGCGTATCAAGAAACACATCACTTTCTCTCCCAACTTCAGTCAGCTAACCGCGAATGCTATTCCACTGAAGCTGCTCTCCTCCGTATACAATGGATGAAATCTTCTCGTCTATTGACAATGGAAAAGCCTGAGCACTGTGCCTTGACCTCAGTGCAGCCTTCGATACCATGACCACCAGTTTCTCCTTTCAAGGCTCACCAAAAGCTTCGGTGTCCCTGGGACTGCCTTAAACTGGTTAGCTTCTTACCTGTGTGGCCGGAATCAGCAGGTGGGCATCGGTACCGTTCGGTCTCAGTCCACTGTTTGCACTTCTGGAGTGCCACAGGATCTTTTCTTGGCCCTTTATTATTTACAGTCTATTATTATACAGTCGCATAGCTAATGACTTTGGAGTCCAATTACAACAGTACGCGGATGATACTCAGCTACATATTCCTCTGTCACACACTGACCAGCCTAGTCTGGTAAACTGAAACTTTATGAGGGCCTCTCATCTATGTGGGCATGTTCTGTTTCAATGGTTTGGCTATTAACCCAGACAAGTCTGAGGCTATTCTGATCGGTTCATTCCAACGACGTCAAAACACTTGGGGTAACCCTGGACAGTATATGCTCACATTTCGACCGCACATAGCAAACCTTTGTAACCCTTGTTCCTATCACATCAGGGCCATACGTCACATCAGGTCGGCTCTAACTAAGAATATGTCGCAAACCATAGCTTGTTCCCTTGTCTCCTCTCGCCTTCATTATGCTAATTCGCTTTTTGTCGGTCTCTCAGACCTTGAACTCAAAAGGCTGCAACGCATCCAAAACTCTTTGGCTCGCGTAGTGCTGCGTGTTCCACTACGAACTTGCTCCTCAGTCCTACTCCACGAGCTGCATTGGCTTCCTGTTGAATTCAGAATAAAATTAAAATTGGCCTGCCTGGCCTACAAAGCCCTCAACACCAGCACACCTACCTACCTTCATTCACTACTAACTCCTTACATCCTTCCTCGTTGCCTTTCAATCATCAAGTACAGGTCTTCTAGCTGAGCCACGATGCAGAACAGTTATGGGCTCGCGTGCATTCCATGCCTCTGTCCCAAAGAATGGAATCGACTGCCACTCTATCTTCGTAGCTAAGATTCACTTCCTTCGTTCAGAAAACAACTCAAAACAGTTACTGTTATAAGAAGTTACATAAAAGTTACATAACTGTCATAAAAGCTATCCTATTGGATAAAAGGTTGAGCGCTTTTAAATTTTGCGGTTTAGGTCTACCTGGTGTGTGATATCCAGCGTCAGAAGAGAATTGTGGTCCAGCCGGAGAAATCCGACTGCTACCTAAGTATTCCTACCGAGTACCCAGTCAAGGTCCAGATCAATCAGGAGGGCAGCAAGAAAGGTACGTGAAGCTTCATTCAAATCTCATTATATTCATTATTCATACTAAATTATAACTTTACCAGCATTTTGACAGCCTACCCCACATTTTCTCCAATTCCTTACTTAACTCAACATTAGCTTATCTTTTACTCCATTCCTTGTAGGCCTTCCCTGCCTAGCATAACTTGACCAGACTCCAACTTACCTTAATTACCTTGCCATACATTAAATTTCCAGACAGGGACTAGGCTGGACTAGACTAAACGGACTGGACTAGAATAGAATAGAACAAAATAGATTTTAGTCCAGTCTCTTGACTGGAATAAACTAGAATAGAATGGAATAGACTAGACTAGGCTGGACTAGACTAAAATAGACTGGACTAGACTAGAATAGAATAGACCGAACTAGACTACGATAGAACAGGCTAGACTAGACTGGACTAGAATAAATTAGACTGGACTAGACTAGACTAGAATAGAATGGAATAGACTAGACTGGACGGGACTATGCTGTGCTAAGCTAGACTAGACCTTACTTTGCGCCTGACCTTTTCAGTGGGTCCGCCAGTGCAAGTCAAGGACGTTCTGGATGTTCTGTCCAAGAGGTCATCGCAGGTCAGACTGATGTTCGAGAACAATCAACCGGTGTCATTCCAGATCGGAGCGGACCTCGGAAGTACGGCTAAGCTCGGTGTCCTCACCGTACTCCAGACTTACGAGGAGATGTACCTGCTGGCCAACACCATCTTTGGCCGTAAGACTAACTGATTGAATGACGCATTGCTGGTTCAGTTGAATGTTTGGTTGGTTGATCCAAGGAATGAGTAACGGAATGAATGATCCTCTTTATTCTTACATCCATCCATCCATCCATTCCTCCATCCATCCATTCCTCCATCAATCCTCCATCCATTCCTCCATCCATTCTTCCATCCATTCCTCCATCCATCCATCCATCCATGCATCCATTCCTTCATCAATCCATCCATTAATCCATCCCATCCAATCCATCCATCCTTCAATCCATCCATTCATCTATCCATTCATTCCTCCATCCATCCATCCATTCATCCATTCATCCATCAATCCATCCATCAATCCATCAATCCATCCATTTTTCCATTCCTCCATTCCTCCATCCATTCCTCCATTCCTCCATCAATCCATCCATCAATCCATCCATTTTTCCATTCCTTCATCCATCCATTTATCCATTCATCAGTGCATCCGTCCTTCCATTAATTCATCTATTAAATATCTAATTTATTCAGTCATCTAAGGTGATCTCACCCAATCTCTGTTCACCTGCATAGGTTCGATCATCCCCGACCACCAAGGAATACCTGTCTACCTACCTATTCAGTTCGTGACCGCCGGGGCAATGAAAGTGGGAGGTGCCAAAGCACTGAGTCTGTGGCTGAAGGAAGTCATGGAAGTCGTGCAGACCCACAAGCAACAACCTGTTCCAATGTGTCAAGGTGAGAAGCTGTCTTACCTGCAAATGTAAAGAGAAGATCTCGACGCTACTGACAGTCTGACTGGTTGCAAGTATGGTTGAGTGATTGGGTGGTTGACTGGCATTGATTGAATAACTGACTGATTGAATAAATTGGTTGAATAAATGATTGACCGACTGACTGAGTGTTGAATGCTGCTCTACCTGTCTGGCTGCCTACATACCTGACTGACTGACTGACTGACTGACTGACTGACTGACTGAGTGAGTGAGTGAGAGAGTGAGTGAGTGAGTGAGTGAGTGAGTGAGTGAGTGAGTGAGTGAGTGAGTGAGTGAGTGAGTGAAAGTGAGTGAGTGAGTGAGTGAGTGAGTGAGTGAGTGAGTGAGTGAGTGAGTGAGTGACTGACTGACTGACTGACTGACTGACTGACTGACTGACTGACTGACTGACTGACAATCTGAATCACTGACTGACTGAGAGACTGACTGACTGACTAAATCACTGACTCACGGGCTGACTGACTGGTTGACTGACCGACCGACCGACCGACCGACTGACTGACTGGCTATCTTACTAATCTGTTTCTGGTTTCTTTTCCTTCCAGAGTTGATACTCTTCAGTGAGCGACCATCTAGCGGTGAGTACGAGTACATGAAACTGGCGGACTTCTCGAACTTCAAGGAGAAGGACAAGATCTACTCGGGCCTGATCTTCAAACGCCAGAATCCGTGTGACACAGACCCTGACAAGCCGAAGCTGCCTGGACCCAGATCTCACGAACTGGCTCACACACCACGGTCCAAACAAAACAACTCTATCGCTCTCCCTGGACTTTCGCTTCCCTGTTCCTCTTCAGTTCAACCAAGTCCAGCCAGTGGGACTAAATCCACTCCCTCACAACGTTCAATTCAACCAGGTCCAGCTGGTGGAACTACATCTCTGAAGCCCCCAAGGCCAAAGCCTGCCGCCAAGGGTTCTGCGAGACCAGCTCCACCTACTCCAGGCAAAGGAAGCTGTCTGGGTAGCCCGGTAAGATCCACTCCGAGTCCCGCAGGCGGTCCATCTCCGCAACTACCCAAGGGGAAGTCCAAGTCCGCCGAGGAACTCGACCAAGTCACCTACGAGGAAATAGGTCCGGTCAGTCCGCCGTCCGGCGGGATCTTCGAGTCCCTATCCGAGGTTCCGACGCACGCGGACTTCGGGAAGCTGACGATTGAACAGGTGGTTGGTTGTCTGCGGCTGCTGAGGTTGGGGCATCACGAGGAAAACTTTCGGACGCGACACATCGATGGACGGATGGCTCTGTGCCTCACGGAAGAGATGCTCGTCAAGGACTTCGACTTCCGGTCCTTCGATGCCATCCAGTTCATGATGTTCGCCAAGGAGGGATGGAGACCGAAATGAGAACGGACGGACGCACGGACATAAGAGAGATAGAAGAGAGATACAAGAAGAGATACCAGGAGAGACGGACAGACAGAGGAACAGACAGGGTGACTGACAGGCACAGACAGAGTGACAGGGGACGACAGAGGGACAGACAGAGGAACAGACGGAGGGACAGGCAGAGGGACCAACAGAGAGAGGGGCGTACGCAGGGACAGACAGAGGGACAAGCAGATAGTAGGAGAGACAGAAAGACAGAAGAACAGACACACACACAGACAAAGGGACAGACAGACATAGGGACACAGACACAGACACAAGCAGATAGGAGAGACAGACAAAGTTATTAACAGAAGGACAGACAGACATACATACATACATACATACAGACAAACATCGTGGACTTTAAGCAGATTTCGAAATGGATTCTCTGCTACGGTAGGCAGTTACTGTTACGAATGCAACAAGTGTGTCATGCGATTGTGTTTATTGTTCCTTGATAGTCTCTGTAGGCCTACAAAATTTATATGGAGGCAATATCTGATAGTTGTCCCGCACCTCACCTTTGACCTTCCTACGAGTTGTTATCGTAATAGCTTTCGTCATGGCGCCACTCTGTGTCCCCGGCTTGACCAGGAAGGAGTGACCTGACCTGACCCCGGAACTTGACCTGTCACCGAAAGATTCATAGAACGAGAATTCGTGACTTTGTTGAGGGTTTAATATTCGTAGATATTATGGCATTTTTAATATTTTTAAATTTTCGTAATTTTTCGTTGATAACGTCACTGTTTCCGTTTTGTTTACGAGCTAATTTAAGACTACTAATTTAAACTAAGTAAAGTTAGGCTACAGATTTAAGATAGGCCTAATATAAGATGAGTAACGGTAACAAGTAACTGTTCTTGTTCTAATGCCTGGTTTTTGGCACTGAAATTTGTACAATTAGGCTAATCCCGGATATTGAAGAATTAAGAATGAAAAGAAATTTAAAAATTAATATTCGCTGGTCAGTTTCAATAGTCGTCAGTTTTTATGAGTCTTAATATTCGTAATCTGCGCATTATACTCATTCTATGCTGAAAGTCATTCAAACAACCTGACCGTTGCGGACTTGATTTGAAACAGAGCCGGAAAATTGGACGGAAGCTTTCTCGTCCTCAACGAAACCTGTCCGAACAGATGCTCTGCCTCCTCCTCTCTCTGGCAACCGGACTTAGACCTCCACTGGGCATCGATCTCTGATACGGGCAGCGCTCGTGAATAAAATGGGGCCCTGTGGCCTGTGCTTAGCTTCAGATTGGCGCTTTAGAAATTTGGTGTTTACAATACCGAATTGTCAGGACCGCCAGTCAAATATTTACAATAGTTGCATTTCCAGTACGTCATCTAGTGTACCCTCTATAACTCATATGCATCCGGTTGACCTCTGCTGACCTGACCTACAATCGAGGGAGCCATACACGTTAAACTGTTTCGCTTGACTTTGTCGGAATCAAGTATTTTAGTCTTAAGTTAAATTTTCCAGAAAATACGCTTTTGACCAAATGAATCTGTCGGCGGTTCGAATCCTGACGGCCGTCGGGCGTTTTCGCCTGATTGGGTGAGTTTGAGTTAAGTGTTACGTGCGGAAAAAAACGAGAAATTGTCAAGGGCATTTGGGAAGAGGATTCCCCAGGACAATGAATGGGTTCAATGGCGCTGCTAAGGAGTTTCCTGGTTTAAGTGAAATATTTCAATTTTTAATGGATTTAACTCTAAAGGGACACGTAGTATTAATTTTTAGATACAGTTTTAGGACTGTCCGCTTCAAAAAGGTGATTTTTTAGCGCTACTTTAAGTGTTTGAGGCGTTTTTATGGCGGTCATGTTTGTGTATATGAAAATATGATTATTATTATTATTATTATTATTATTATTATTATTATTATTTTTTTTACCCCCCGGTGACCAAAATCGGTTGAGAAATATCGTGACCCTATAAGGGTTAAGGCCACCTTTAAACTTCTTCTTTAATCAGTAATTTGGTGTCCCTAGTTAGCGGGTTTCTTTTATCCCTTTAGGGCCTTCTTTTTGTAGCCAATTTGCAATATGTTCACCTGATTATTCTGTTTCATTGGTTGCAAATAAACATTTTGATTGATTGATTGATTGATTGATTGATTGATTGATTGATTGATTGATTGATTGATTGATTGATTGATTGATTGATTGATTGATTGATTGATTGATTGATTGATTGATTGGTTGGTTGATTGGTTGATTGATTGATTGATTGATTGATTGATCGATCGATCGATCGATTGATTGATTGATTGATTGATTGATTGATTGATTGATTGATTGATTGATTGATTGATTGGTTGATTGATTGATTGATTGATTGATTGATTGATTGATGGATCCATCGATCAATCCATCCATCCATCCATCCACTCAAGCCACCTACCCATCCGTCCGTCCATCAGTGCATCCGTCCTTCCATTAATTCGTCTGTTAATCAACTAATTCATTCATTCACTCATCTAAGATGATCTTGCCCAATCTCTTTTTACCCGGACAGTTTCGATCTTCCCCCACGCCCAAGGAATACCTGCCTATCTGCCGATTGGGTTCGTGACGGCCTCTGGACTGAGAGTGGGAGGCGAGAAAGCACTGAGTCTCTGGATGAAGGATATCATGGATGCCATGAAGAGCTACAAGCAGCAACCTGTTCCAATGTGTCAAGGTAAGACGTGTGACTGGTTTGCAAGTTCGGTTGAAAGACTGTGTGTCTGACTGACAGTGATTGAATAATTGACTGACTGACTGACTGACTGACTGACTGAATGAATGCCTGACTGACTGACTGGCTGATTTTCTGACTGACTAAATCACTGACTAAATCATTTGACTGACCGATTGACTAATTTTCCTCTGGATTCTTTTCCTTCTAGAGTTGATACTCTTCAGTGAGCGTCCATCTGGCGGTGGGTACGAGTACATAAAACTGGCGGATTTCTCGAACTTCAAGGAGCAGGCCAAGATCTACTCAGCCGCGATCATCAAAAGCCAGAATCCGTACAATACAGACTCTGAAAAGACGAAACTCCCTGGAGCCAGATCCCATGAACCGTCCCACACAGCACCGCTCAACCGAAACCAATCTATCGCTTTCCCTCGATTTCCGCCTCCCTGTCCATCTTCGGTTCAACCAATTCCAGCCAGTTGGACTACATCCGCTCCCTCACAACGTTCACTTCAACAAGATCCAGCTAGTGGAACTATATTCCCGAAGCCCGCAAGGTCAGCATTTGCCACCAAGGTTCTGCGAAACCAGTTCCACCTACTCCAGTCAAAAGAAGCTATAGGCCTATAGGGCCTATACCTGGGTAGCCCGGGAAGATCCACTCCGAGCTCCGCAGGCGTTCCATCTCCACTACTGCCTAAGTCAAAGTCCAAGTCCGCTGAGGAACTCGACCAAGTCACCTACGAGGAAACAGGTCCGGTCAGTCCGCCGTCCGGCTGGGTCTACGAGTCCCTATCCGAGGTTCCGACCCACGCGGACTTCGGGAAGCTGACGATTGAACAGATGGTCGACTGTCTTAGGTTGCTGAGGTTGGGGCATCACGGGGAAGCGTTCCGGAAGCGACACATCGATGGGCGGATGGCTCTGTGCCTCACGGAGGATATGCTCGTCAAGGACTTCGACTTCCGGTCCTTCGATGCCATCCAGTTCATGATGTTCGCCAAGGAAGGATGGAGACCGAAATGAGAATGGATGGACGGACGGACAAAAGAGACACAAGAGAGATACAATAAGAGATACAAGGAGAGACAAACAGAGGGACCGACAGAGGTTCATATAAACAGAGTGACGGACAGATTGACAGACAGAGGAACAGACAGACGGACAAACAGACGGACAGACAGACGGACAGACGGACAGACAGAAAGACAGACAGACGGACAGACAGACGGACAGACAGAAACACAAGCAGAAAGAAGCAGAAACAGACAGACAGAATAACAGACACACACAGACATGCAGAGGGACGGACAGACAGAGGGACAGACAGACAGACAGACAGACAGACATACAGACAAACATCGTGGACTTTAAGGCAGCATTTGAAAGGATTCTCTGCTCAATGGGCAGATAGTGAGAAGAAGGCAACATAATTGGGTGTCGTACGCTTGGTTGTGTTTATTGTTCCTTGATAGTCTTTGCAGTATCTAGGTAATTTGTATGGAGGCTACATAAAATTATGATCTCATAGCTATCCCTCACTTCACCCATGACCCTCCTATAAGTTGTCATCGTAATAGCTTTCATCATGGCACCACTCTGTCTCCGCGGCTTCAAGGAGTGACCTGACCTGACCCCGGAACTTGACCTGGCACAGAAACTCATTCAAGCAGCATGGCCGTTGCGCCGGTGCGGACTCGATTGAAACAGCAGCAGTAGTGGTAGTTTCAGTTTATCGAGTAACGACACTGTGTTATAAGTTATAACAGAGATCATTAGCATCGCCCTCCTCCTTTATCCAGGCTTGAGACTGGCACTGTCCCAGAGTGGAAACAGCGGCGGCTGAGTTATTTGAAACAGTCTAAAGCTTTCTCGTCCTCAACGAAACCCGTCTTCCTTAACAGATCTAATGCTCTGTCTCTTCTCTCTGGCCTCTCTGGCAACCGAGCGTGGACCTCCACAGGACATCGATCTCTGATACGGGCAGCGCTCGTGAATAAAATGGGGCCCTGTGGCCTGTGCCTATAGCTTTAGATTAGCGCTTTAGAAATTTTGGCGTTTACAATAACGATTTGTCAGACTCTCGAGTCATATATTTACAATACAATACAATTACAATTAAACATTTATAGCGCGCTTTAACAAGACAAGTCTTGCACGAAAGCACAATAGTTGCATTTCCATTACGTCTACAGAGTAGGCCTAGTAGTTTCAGTTTAACGACACTGTGTGATAACAAAGATCATTAGCGTCACCTTCCTCCTTTATTGAGGTTTGGGTTTGGCACTACCAGAAAACGACCAGTGGCGGAGTGACGTCATCTAGTGCACCCTCTATAACTATATGCATCCGGTTGACCTCTGCTGACCTGACCTATAATCGAGGGAGCCATACACGTTAAACTGTTTCGTTTGACTTTGTCGGAATCAAGTATTTTAGTCTTAAATTTTCCAGAAAATACGCTTTTGACCACATGAATCTGTCGGCGGTTCGAATCCTGACGGCCATTGGGCGTTTTCGCCCAATTGGGTGAGTTTGAGTTAAGTGTTAAGTGCGGAAAAAAGGAAGAAATTGTCAAGGGCATTTAGGAAGAGTATTCCCCAGGACATAGACAATGAATGGGTTCAATGGCGTTTCTAAGGAGTTTCCTGGTTTTATTTTAATATTTAATGGATTTAACTCTAAAGGGACTCGTAGTATTAATTTTTATATACAGTTTTACGATAGTCCTCTTGAAAACGGTGATTTTTTAGCGCTACTTTAAGTGTTTGAGGCTTTTATGGCGGTCATGTTCGTGTTTGAAAATACTGCGCTATGGAAATAGAAATTGAAGAGCTTGATAAGCTTGGTGGAGGTGTTGCCTAATGAGTGAATTATGTAGCGCAAATAAAGTCAGTTGTGGCTTATCAAGTAAAGGCGTCACAAAAGCAAAGCATGCAACGAAATGATGATGATGACGCAACTGTCTTCCTTGGGTTGATGTCGTAATTCGTTATTGATGACGAAATTCTAATTCACTTCATTAAATAATTCACCTAAGGAAAGTGCGGACATGCAATTGGTATAATAAAGAATATACTTAGTTAATTCATTCGAGGAAATAATTCACTCAACATAATTCACTGGAGGAAATAATTCAGTCGAGGAAATAATCCACTTGAGGAAATAAATAATTCACCTAAGGAAATAATTCATTCTAGGAAATAATTCACTTGAGGAATAATTCACCTAAGGAAATAATTCATTCTAGGAAATAATTCACTTGAGGAATAATTCACCTAAGGAAATAATTCATTCTAGGAAATAATTCACTTGAGGAAATAATTCGGTCGAGGAGAGGTCTGCTTCAAGTACTATTACACTCTGAATAATTCTGATCCAATTTGCAGTTCCAGTTCAACAGTGTTCTAGTTCAGCCAGAATTCTGCTTTGCTCCGACCGAGAATTTGCTCAGAATTCTAATTTATCTGAATATTTAGAGCATTGACACATGCCTGACCTTGTAGCATTTTAACATAGCACCTTGGAGCATTGACACGTAACACTGACACACAACATTACCGCATTGGGACATTAACACATTGTAGCATTACGATGTTGTTACACATGGTTTGGTATGGTATGGAAGTGGTAGCACCACTCTGACAGCGGTGCTATATATAAATTACAGGGACTGGGTTTTGTTTTCAGGGCGTTGTGCCAGATGTCGAGCGGTGGGCAGCAACCACCCTGGGGAAGTGGTGCGGGAAAGGTAAGTTACCTTATAGTATAAGTGGTATAGTATGGGAAGTGGTTTGGTATGGTATGGAAAGTGGTACACTGTGGACTATTGACATGTTGTAACATGGTCATGTTGTTACGTTATGACGATGTAACATTACCACCTTGGAACATTTAACATGCTTTAACATTACCATTTTGGAACATTAAAATGCTGTAACGTTACCATTTTGGAACATTAACTTGCTGTAGCGTTACCATTTTGGAACATTAACATGCTGTAACGTTACCATTTTGGAACATTAACATGCTGTAGCGTTACCATTTTGGAACATTAACGAGCTGTAACATTACCACTTTGGAATGATGATGTGCTGTAACATTGCCTCTATGGAACGTTAACATGCTTTAAAATTACCACTTGGAAAAATAACATGCTTTAACATTACCACTTTGAAATGTTAACATTCTTTAACATTACCGCTTGGAACGTTAATGTGCGTTAACATTACCACTTGAAACTTTACCAACACGTGCTGTTACATTACCTCTAAGTTGGAAGGTTAACACATACCCTGACCATGTTGTAACATCATAACATAGCATTTTGGAACATTAGCACGTTGTAACATTATCTCATTGTAACATGATCACAGTGCATGTATTTGATATGGCTTCCCCATGCAGAATTCTAAACTGTGTTTTGTGAGTTGGCATTTTAATTACCATCTCTTAATTAACTTGCAATGCTAGACTAACTTTTGATTAATTTCTAATCGCTATTTTTCTTTCAGGGAGGCGGATCGGGAGGAAGTGTGAGGTAAGCAATGTGTATCTTTGTTTGTTTACATCGATATATGTAATTAAAAATTAATAAAATTTAAAAAAGATTATAAATAACTAAATTATAAATGTTTAGTAAATGATAAAATAGTTATAATGGAATAATTATAAAATAATAAATCAAAACAAAAATATAAAATACTATTGTTAATATATATATTTACAGGGTTGGCATAATTTGGACCGTATTAATTAGGTTTTATATAGTTAAATCACTTTCCTTAATTAAATTGTATGTTTCAGGACTTTTACAAATTTTTTAACCCCTCAAAATGTGTTTAATTGAACTCTCTAATTTAATTGAAGCACCAAGAACCAGCAACAGATTTGAAATGTTGACGACTTCATTTTCAGACGGATAGTCTGTTCACCACCTGACAGTTTACAACCAGTGCACTCGTTTCATAGCTGAGTTGGCTAGGTGGGGATTTAAACTTCCGACCTTATTCATTCATTCGGGAATTTATATAGCGCCCCTTCAAGGAAACTACTCAGAGGCGCTTATGACTAAAGGTTCAGCGTGCTAACTTCTGTAACTATCCTGCAGTTGATTAAATTAAGTTGTTTAAATGTTTATGGAGAGTATTACTGATGCGTTCGTTTTATCTGTAGGGAGTCCGGTGGTGCATTTGGTGAGAGAGAGGCCGCACAGGAGGAGCAATACTTCCGAAAACTGGTAATCTCAATGTGTGTTTGTGTGTATGTTTGTGTATGTTTTTGTCTGTATGTGTATGTGTTTGTTTGTGTGTGTATATTTAAGGTTAAGACATTTTGTAAGTAATATCTTGAACAGTGGACTTGACAAATGACCGAGGACAATGGAGATAATTTTATTCGTACTCATCGCCGCCAAGTGGCTGGCATAAGGAACTGATGATGATGATGAATTACTTAATTGAATTATTTGTTTACATTCGCCAGCTATTCACCATCCAACCGCCCGGGTCTACTCGCTCATCATCATAATTGTCTTTCCCCATCTCGGCCTCCAGTCTCATCCTCTCTGAAATCCTGCAGTCGGTCCTCAGTCTAGGCTGCACAAGCTCTCCTGTGCGGGGAGAGATGATTGAATGCGGACACGAAGATCAGAAGGACGCGGGTTCAGTACCAGCTAGCCTCATGAGGTTCACTCGGCCTTCCACTCCCTAGGTGGCGACTGTAAAACGAGTAGTAGGACAGATGGGCGCCTTGCAGGCTGCCATTCAGTTAAGTTCGACTCCTTTTAAACTTTTTATAATCTGTTACTACTATATCATGTAATCGTACTGTGTATTTGTCAGTTTGAATTAAAAAACGAAAACCATTATTATTAATTAAAGAAAATTTAATTGAATTATTTGTTTCAGACTGCCGAACAACTGCAGAAGCTTCACGACCATCACGTCGATGAGATACGATATCTGGAAAAGGAAGTGAAGGAACACGAGGTAAAGATGAGGTTCGGGTGATGGTCACCGGCCCTCGCCCCTTCAAAACCTCTGCTGTCCGACCCTGGGGTATCCAAGGATGTCGTCCCCTACGCTTCTCCTGGTTCTGTGCAGAATTGAGCTTTTTCTGTGATAGGAACAACTGTATTGTATTGTATTTATAAATTTGTAAAGTGCATCTCACAGTGAACACCAATCAGAGGCGCTCCCAGTGCGAAAGACTGAGCGAAAAGAGTGGTCTTAAGACAACGAAAAGAAGCACCTGGCCCACCAGATAGTATGAAAGAACGAGTTGATGAAGGGAGTTGGTTCCATAGTGAAGGGCCAATGAACTGTACCTGCACCCTGGAACTCTTGTCGGAAAAAATCTTCCTCACCAAACTTAAAACTGATCTTTTCTTATGCGTGCTGGAGTCGGGAGCGCCTCTGAGCAGGTTTCTTGAAGGGGCACCATATAAATTCTAGGGCTGCAGATTTGAACGATTAATAAAAAATTTATCGATTAATTTAGGTTGATATCACGATGTTGAGTGACCCATTTCAGGAGTATACAATATGGCGAACAGCGATTATGTAAAACGTTTTAGCAGAAAATTGAGCGATCATTTTGCATTTAAGGCGAATTCTGATGGAAAAGTCGAAGATGCAATGAACAGTTCGATTACCGTGGTCCAAACACATCGCTGACGTATCACCTTCTATTCAGCATGTGGAATGATTGAAGTTTTTTGGTGAAAGAAAGTAGTAACCGACTCAGTGACTACATGTTGGGGTCCATAGTGTAGTGGTAACATCACTGGCGTGAAGAGCAGTAGGTAGCGGGATCGCTTCCCGTACCCTCCCAAAGGTCCACTCAGCCTATCATTCGTGATGGGCGCCTTGCATGGCTGCCGTATACAGTTAAATTCTACTCCTGTAATAACTCGTGATCATCCGGTCATACTGAATTGTAATCACCCTGCATTGTTGTCAGTTTGAAATTAAAGACGAAGAGTGTTATTATTATTTTGAACAATTTTCACGCTTTATTTAACAGATACCAATTTAGCAGTAATTTTGTTGAATTAGATTAGATTGGTGGCTGTGTTATGGATTTCTTTTTCCTGTTGCAGGAGGCCATCGATCGTCATAAGAAGAAGTTGAAGGCACTGAAGAAAATAGGCGAAAAGGACGACTAACCATCCTTGACATCCTCGATGCCTCTTACCTATTGTTTGACGCTCTGGGCATTTTCAGCCGATATGCCTCCGGACTCCAGAGACGTTTTCTGATTTCTTTGTCTCGATCTCCTTGTGTGTCTGTCTATCTTGTCTCTCTCCCATCTTCTGTCTATCTGTCTGTCTGTCTCTTTGGAGGCAATCTTGGCACCGTTTCGTGCGTTGAATTTGGAGTACAACATTTTTTGTTTTGTGAGACTTTAAAGAGGAGTTTCTTGTAAAGTCTTGCTGTTTACGAACGGAATCATTGTCATAATCCATGGCTTAATTTTATGAAGGTGTCGGATTAATAAACGTCTGTGTTTTGATTAATTTTAATTCAATCAATCAATATTTTATTGGGCCAACGAAAGAACATTGCAATTCTAGTAACTGCATTTTTAAGAAACAGAAACATGTTCTTTGTTGGGGATAAAAGGAGGACCTGAAGGACCTCCCCCCCCCACTAATTAGGGCTCATTAGCCTAAGGGGCCGTCCATAAATGACGTCACGCACCTAGGGGGGAGGGGGGTCGGAAATTTGTGACGATGTGTGACATGGGGTCAGCGAAGTGTGACGTCACACCAGGTCTGTGTAATTAAATCTAACAATTAACAACATTTTAAGTTTAAAATAACAGCACTAATTTTGAGTATTAAAATTTTCATAATTTTTTGATTATTTTAATGTATACGGGCACAATTATTAATAATTTTCTAATTATTTAAATATTTTTCACCATCAGATTTTTAAATACTTATTACGATGACAATAAATGGGATTTGAAACATGTTTTATTATCAAGTGGAAATTTGGTTTTAGGGGGGTCAGAGCTTTGTGACGTCATTTTTCAGGGGTGCGACTTTTTGTGACGAAGTGTGACATGGGGAGGGGGGTCAAAAATCGGCCAAAATAGCGTGACGTCATTTATGGACGGCCCCTAATTTCCAACAAGTTGAATGATGGAGATTGATGTTGTCATTAGGATGTGAACTGTAGGCTGATGGTATTGACTTTACTCATCAATAAACAGTAATAACAATCTTAAATACAATAACAATCTCATTATGCATGTATAGACGGGTGCGCTGATGATTGATTGGTTTATTTTTAGTAATTGGGACTGAGTTTATTGGTAGTTATTGATTTAAGTAAGTAAGAATAGTCTTTATTTGACTACCAGCAAAGGCACAGTATATGATTGATTACACGGACTGTTACCTCCGATTAAACAAACTCCGTACTCGCTGCGTCCAAAAGCCCACAATCGAGCACTGCCGCACGCTGACAGTTTGGCTCGGAAAACATTTATAATGCAGATGATTTATAATGTCGTTTAACGCCTGGGATAGTTAGAATATTTCGACTTTTATGGTGTGTTAGGCTTCCCTAAACCACAAAAGTTACTGCTTTGTAAACCAAAATGCGGTTAGCAATTGGTATAATAAAGGATACACTTACTTACTTACTTACTTGAGTTAGTTAGTTATGATAGTCCTATTGAATTAGTTATTGAGGGATTGGATGAGTTGGTTATTGATTGAAGGACTCCTTCATAGAGTTTACTGAAAGATTGTGTTATGATGGAGGGATTGATTGAAATAGTGATTGACTGCCTTTTCATTGGTTGCCTTTATTGTATTTTCGCCCAAAGTCAAAATGTCGTGTCCCGCTTCTGACCTTGTCTGCCCATTATTAGCCTACCTTTTGTTTTGACTGGGCACCCATGAATAACAAGTTTCCTCTAAGTGGGTCTATAATTATTGCGATGTAGAAATCTGGGCTTGTTGCCAGATTTCGGAAGTGCGAAATCACGTCAAAAAGTAGCCCAAAAGTCGCGAGCTGAGCAGGTAAATAAAAACATTAACAAGTGTTTGCTAGGTACATACTTCATTGGTTTTGCCAAGACACGTGATTAAACCACCGAGGTAAAAAGTTAGATGGCAGACTGCTTAATGCTTACCGTAGACTAGTCCGTACTCCTTTGAACATGTATTTATTATTAAGTTAGCAAGATCACATAAGAATAGTAGCTAGTAACAATGACATTGTAGCCTAATGCGGTCAATTTACGAGAATTCGTAATGTAATGAAAATCTTCGAAAATTTCTCAGCGCCCACAAAAGCCACGTCAGGGAGACCAGCGTATACACCGGCGCTATATCAAATCAAGTCCGCAATGGCCAAACTCCTCTGTTCGTTTCGGTGCCAGGTCAAAATCCGGGGAGGTCAAGCCGAGGAGACAGCATGGTGCTACGGTGGCAATCGGCGATGATGGTGGTCGTGTGGTGGCGCAGGAGTAGATAGTAATGGGAGTAATGTAATGGGAGTAACAGGAGCAATGTCGCCGTATCGACCGGGGACAATTCAAAAGTAGCCCAAATATCAAAATTTCAGTCGCGAGTGCATTGAAAAGTAGCCCAACTCGCGCTTTTCGCGACGACCTGGCAACCATGCGGTTGCTCATTTTAGGCTGGATTGCGCCGGTTACCAACTTTGTTTACGCAGTCTTGGCGCCTTGAAAACACCTAAAAATAGAAACAACACGTGCTTTCTTTGGTCCAGATAAAACTCGGCCGGGCTGACCCAACAAGAGGATGTACTAATAATAACACGTGACTGTACACATTGTATATAGCAACCATTTGGCCTAGACCCTGGTTATTTTTCAATTAATTGACGGGGTTATATTCCCCGCCACTGCTACCCCTTTGAATGGGCGACATGCCATTTCATGGGGCCTCGTCCGGGCTTGGCGAGCACGAGAATTATCCGATGACCCTGGGAGGCTGGGGCCAGACGTGTAGCCAGCCAACGAGGCCCAGATATCTGGTAAACTACTTTCTGGGTTATCCTCTCCCCCATCCAACCCCCTCGCGCGGTTATAAAAACAGATTAAGTGGACCGTTTGTTTCAGTAAACACGACAGGTTTCCAACGTTTGCAATTTTCTTTCAACTGCGCTGATTTTTTTGAAATGGAGCGACTTGGAGCGATTTGTTTAAGGAATCTGGGCAACTTTCGACCAATTGGGTAAGTAGTTTAGCAGGGATGGGCAGTAATTGAGGTTACGCTATTGAAATTACGTGAAATTGAGCAATTTGTAATTTATTTTGTAATTCATTTACATTTCCCATGTAGGCCTATTTTGTAATTTGAAATTACATTTCATGTCCGGGATGTCCCAAAGTAATTTGTAATTCAATTACATTTACCAAGTACTTAATTTGCCCACCCTTGTAGTTTATAAATTGCCACGTGCGGTTGGCCTAAGACGCAGAAAATGGTGCCTAGATGCGC
Organism: Aporrectodea caliginosa; assembly: GCA_020284085.1. Classification (NCBI taxonomy): domain Eukaryota; kingdom Metazoa; phylum Annelida; class Clitellata; order Crassiclitellata; family Lumbricidae; genus Aporrectodea; species Aporrectodea caliginosa. The sequence continues at coordinate 716,063 of JACEVL010000335.1, read as the reverse complement.
ATACAAGGTTGCGCACTGCTTGTAAGTTGGGCCGAGATTTCAGGATATGCTGTTTATTACGTCGTGGAAATTGGTGTAATAATAATATTATGTTTGAAGTGTGGCGTTTGATGTCACGCCTTTTAAGATCTAATGTACAAATGTCTGTTATGTAATGTGTAAATGACTGGTTGAGTAATTTTAAACGGACATTTATAAACTTATCAGTGGCGCTCCCGAAGCAGGTGGTTGAATGGTAACACGCTGGCACGAAGATCAGAAGGACGCGGGTTCGATTCCCGCTAGCCCCATAATGTTGACTCATCCTTCAACTCCGTAGGGAGGGCGACTGTAAACTGAGAAAAAGGACAGATGGGAGCCTTGCATGCTGCCATACAGTTAAATTCGACTCCTGTTAAACTTGTTATCATCTGTTACTACTATAATCAAGTAATCTTACTGCGTACTTGTCAGTTTGAATTGATAAACGAATATTATTATTACCAGTTAAATCGTTGTAAAAATAAAACAGACTTCAGGCGCTTGCGAAACTGTGGAAGGGACAGTGTATTGAAACTCCAGTGTGTGTTCTGTAGCGTGTAGGTGTAGCCTATTGGTAGAGTGGTTAGCCTGGGCTTTGTTGTATAGAGGTCAAGGGTTCGTGACCCACCTTGAGAGTGTTCCAAGCGGAGGTGACCTTGGGCAAAGCAATAGAATAGGTGACCTTGGGCAAACAATAGAATAGGTGACCTTGGGCAAACAATAGAATAGGTGACCTTGGGTTAAACCAATATAATAGGTAACCTTTGGCAAGCGACAGAATTGGTGACCTTTGGCAAAACAATAGAGTAGGTGACCTTGCACAAAGCAATTGACCACGTGACCTTGGGCAAAACGGTTGAATAGGTTACCTTTGGCAAACCAAAAGAATAGGTGACCTTTGGGCAGAACGGTTGAATAGGTGACATTCGGTTAAAACAATAGAATAGGTGATCTTGCACAAAACAATTGACTTGCTGACCTTTGGCAAAACAATAGAATAGGTGACCTTGGCCAAAACGATAAAATAGGTGACCTTTGGCAGAACAATAGCCTAAGTAATAGAACTGGGAGCGATAATTGTTCAACTTCTATAGCGACAGTATTTATTGCATCAACCGATGGCGATACGTTATTTTGCTGAGTTTAGGTTTGTTATTTTTTTACCTCTGGTAGAAACATTTAACGGTTCCTTTCTTTGCAATAATATAGTGCCTCGGTGAAACAGTTTATAATAATATTATTATATGCCTCTGTGAATTTCTGTGAATATATTTAGGAAGCTGGCGAAGGAAACGTTTCCTATTGCGCGTTTACTGATAATATAACATCGGTTGACAACGTTTTAAGGGTGTGTTAAGAGAACGTTCAAAACAATTGGACACTGTGTTCCTTAATGATAGGATGAGTTAAGAAATTTATTATTGTTGTTGTTTTTATTATTATTATTATTATTATTATTGTTGTTGTTTTATTATTATTATTATTATTATTATTATTATTATTATTATTAGCAGTAGCAGTAGCAGTAGCAGTAGCAGAAGAAGTTGTCGTGTCGATATGCATTTAATAGGCGCCACTATCTAATGACGAAGCATCAATCGATGGCACTGAGCAATAGTGAGTGAAGGATTTGTTCAATGTCTCTATACAGTAGCCGTCTCAGGGAGAGAGAGGATCGAACCCATATTCTCAGCGTTACAAATCTAACACTCATTATTCATTAATCGAGTTCCTTGTCCCATTATTTATATAGCATCGATTGCAACCGTTTTAAAGGTGTTTTGGCGACAGCTCTAACTAATCGTATGCAGCATCTTACTAGCCTATATCTGAACTAATAGAAACTGCTGTGTTCCAAGATTATATAACATCGGTCGACAACGTTTTAAGGGTGTCTAAGGGATCGTTGAAAACAATCGGCCAGAGTGTTCTGTAATGACAGGATGAGTTGAGAATAAGCATCAAGCGATGGCGCTAAGGAATTATTGTGAGTAAAGGATTTGTTCAAGGTCCCTACACAGTAACCATCTCAGAGAAGGAGGATCGAACCCGTACTCTCTGCGTTACAAGGCGAACGCTCTAATGGACGTAAAAAAATTATCGATTAATTAATTGCGTGTTTATATGGCGTCAGTTGCAACCGTTTTAAAGGTGTTTTGGCAAACGCTCTAACTGTTCTAACAAATCGTAAACAGTGTTCCACTAGTTGTATTAGCAACCGTTTGACTAAATTTGACTAGAGAAAACCACATAGTCACAGTACGCAGTAGTAGTGTGTGTGTGTGTCCACAGTTTAACGGCAGCTTATGACAACATAGGCCGTTGCCGCCGACAAAGATAATTAGTTTTGGCATATTACAGCTCTATTATTTCCAGTTTAACGATAATATATCATCGTTTGACAACGTTTTACGGGTGTCTAAGAAATCGTTCAAAACAATTGGCCACAGAGTTCCTTAATGATAGGATGAGTTAAGAAAGACGAAGCATCAATCGATGGCGCTGAGCAATTGTGAGTGAAGGACTTGCTCAAGGTTCCTACACAGTAACCGTCTCAGAGGAGGAGGATCGAACTCCTACTCTCCACCTTACAAGGCAACACTTGCCAATTTCTGCAACGAATGAGCTACCATAATATAATTTAATTTACAATTGTACCAACCCTAGGTTGCTTCTACCTCAATAAGTCTGATAACTCCGCTGCTACCCTACCTGTGGTATCGCCAGTCCCAAGCCTGGAAAAAGGAGGAGGGCAGACTGTCGTCTTTGTTAAAAAGCAACTAAATTGTTACTATGTTAGCGTTGCGTCTGTGTCAACCTTTTACGGATTAAGCGAATAATATTATTGATTGATTGATCGATAGATTGATTGATTTATTTGAGTGTTTGATTGATTTTGATTGATTGATTGATCTTGATTGATTGATTGATTGATTGATTGATTGATCGCTTGATTGATTGATCGCTTGATTGATTGATTGATTGATTGATTGATTGATTGATTGATTGATTGATTGATTGATTGATTGATTGATTTAGACTCGTGATTTCCAGTCGCTGGACGTCAACAAGCCAGCTGCCAAACATTGGCAGCGGAGTTGGAAAGGTAGGTGGAATGAATTAATCTTTTAATTAATTAATTAATTAATTTAATTAAGGTCGGCGGAGATTTAGCAATTGTGATTTTGTTTGTTCCTGTTAAAATGAAGGAAGTGTTTAGGTCCTAGCACTTTGCAGCGCTCGTGAATAAGCTGGTGCCCTGCGCTTGGCTTTCGAGTGGCGCTTTAGAAGTTTGGAGATTACGATTACGATTACGATTGTAAATGCAAGACAAACGCTCGCTTTGTTTTTTTATTTAATAATATATTATTGTTATCATCGTCATCATCACCACCACCACCAGTATTATCATTATCATTGTTATTATTATCATCATCATCATCGTCTTCATTAAAATGATTGATGTTGTTGTTGTTGTTGTCGCTATTGTTATTGCTATTAAAATTACTGTTATTGTTATTTATTAATTTTTTCATTATTATAAGCCTTATAAGCTTTTTGCAGCTAATGAGTTAACGTAAGGAGACGTATTCGGATGGTGCCAGTCCAGAGCACGAGTAAAAGAGGAGGGCAACGTCAATGGCGTTTTCGAAAGCTACAGCTACAGGTGTCGCCTTTCATTCGGTAGTGTGCGCCACCGTACGCGATCTGGTTAATTATATTCGCTAGGTGGCGTTAGCACTCTTGAAGATTATTTGTTTTGAAATTAAAACTAATTCGCATTTAATAAGTAGTTTGAAATTTCTATCTGTTTGTAGGGCGGTGGTGCAGGTGGAAGCGTACGGTGAGTATAACAGTGATGATGATGATGATGGTGATGGTGGTGGTGGTGGTGGTGGTGGTGGTGGTGGTGGTGGTGGTGGTGGTGGTGGTGGTGATGATGATGATGATGATGATGATGATGATGATGATGATGATGATGATGATGATGATGATGATGATGATGATGATTATCATTCAAGTTTTCAAGACCGATCTATTAAATTTAAATACTACTGACAAGGTATGAGATAATCGTATAGCGGGTCTTCGGCTTATATAGCATTGGTTGGCATTGTTTTAAAGGTGTCTTAAGAGAGAGTTCTATCCGATGTAATGTAGCCTAATGTAAATCGGCGATATCTCATCGCAACACAAAAGCCACCTCGCGGAGACCAGCTTAACCACCGTCGCTACATAGTAACAATAATAAATAATAATAATAATATTAATAATAACGATAACGATAATAATAACAGTGACAATTACAGCGACAATAGCAATAGCAATAACAATAGGAATTATCAAGTCAGCAATACGGTACCTGAGTCTATCTCCCTGGAGGTAACGATGTGTATGACGTATAAGCGACTTCACTTTCTTGGCCTCGGGCTATGAGGGCGTGTGTCCAGGCCTTCCCCGCGCCGTCATATCTTCCAGCCGACACTGTGCTCGTTATGGTATTGGTGAAGTCTCGAAGCTGAGATCTATTTGGAATTCGCGATCATTGGTGTATAGTCCAGCACGATGTCTGTCTATCGATTTATTGATTGATTTTTTGATTGATTGATTGATTTCGTTTATTCGTGGATTGATTTGTTTAATTTTTGATTGATTTGTTTTTATAGATTTTCTTATAGATTTTTTTATTGATTTGTAATATTCTATAATATGACATTCGTGTTTATTGACAAGCAGTTGTTGATTTTATTATTGACAGATTCTTTGATTGATTGATTTGTTTATTTAATGGCTGTTTTTTTATTGATCGATTTATTGATTTTTGATTGATTGATTGATTTGTTTGTTTAATTGTTAATTTTTTTATTGATTGATTGATTGATTGGTTGATCTGTTTATTTGATGATTGATTTTTATTGATTGATTTTTTACTTGATTTTATTTCTTATTGTATTTTCATAGTGAATTGGGCGGGGCTTTCGGACTGAGGGAGGCGGCCGAGGAAGAAATCTTTTTCAGAAAACTGGTAGCGTATATACATGATCTGAGAATAATTGTAATTGTGATGTAGGGCCAGTAACAGAAAATATCTGCATATATATATATAGATGATTAGGCTATATAGATGAATATATAATAATATAATATGTTCGTAAATAACTTATATTCATATATTGGTATACATATGTTCGTAATATATTCGTAAGTCGTAAATAACGTAGGAAGAATAAGTGCAGTCTCTCACACCTCTTTTAAGCGTTTCGTTCTCTCTTTAAATACACGCACAACAATATGGAACAGTGAATTATGAGGGGATGAATAATGAAGTGTTGATGGCCAAGTTAAAATCAATGAGATTCGTAAACTCCTAACTTCTAAAGCGCCACTTGAACGCCAGGTTATTCACGAGCGTATATCCTACTTGGGTAACGTAAGGTTGGCCTAAGATGTGACCATCCATGTATAGAGTAAATATATTATTGTTGAGAAAGGGTATACGGTAACATAAGAGAAGTTGGCTTGTCATTTTTCCTTGCCTTGACCAGCCTTAGCTTGTGGATACCTGGTCGTGCAGGTAACAGGTGTAAACGTTGGTAATGTTGTTTTTAGACTGCTCAACAGTTTGACGAACTGCGCAGTCTTCACGTGGAGGAAATACGGTACCTCGAAAAGGAACTGAGAGACAGCGCGGTACGTAGCCTATAAACCAATTCGCTCTACAGGCGAATCGGTTCATAACTACTTAATCAATCAATCGATCAATCAATCAATCAATCAATCAATCAATCAATAAACCAGTCAGTCAGTCATTCAATCAGTCAGTCATTCAATCAGTCAGTCAGTCAGTCAGTCAGTCAGTCAGTTATTCAGTCAATCAGCCAATCAGTTAATCAGTCAGTCTGCCATTCATTCATTCAGTCAGTCAGTCAGTCTTCAGTTAGTATTAAGGTTTTGACCCTTTCTTTCAACTGCGCTTCTTCCCAGATATAGGCTATTCCTAATATTTAAAATCTTGAGGTAAAAAATTATATAATTGATTATGATGACGACGATGATGATGGTGATGTTAATAACAATAATATTGCTAATGATGATGATGATGATGATGATGATGATAATAATAATAATAATAATAATAGTAATAATAATAATAATAGTAATAATAGTAATAATAGTAATAATAGTAATAATAAGTAGTAATAATAATAATAATAATAATAATAATAATAATAATAATAATAATAATAATAATAATAATAATAATAATAATAATAATAGTAATAATAATAACAACAATAACAATAATAGTAAAATCTTTTCCATTTTCCAGGCGGCCATCCAGCGTCACAAGCAGAAGCTTCGCACCCTGAAGAAGTTGACGGAAGGAACCGAACCGGAAAACCCGATGAATGTTAGAGTGGACTGACCCTTTACGATGGACAATTGAACGCTCCACCAGATCTGGTGAACGCAGACACTAGTGTTCCCGTCTGAATGTTCGCAAACGTTCGCGGAGAGTGAAGTGTACAAATGCATGTGTATATATTTATGTATGTTTGTATGTATGTTTGTATGTTTGTATATATGCATGTATGTTTTGTATCGGGTAATTTAATTTAGTGCTTTTCAAGTCGTCCTACCATTACTTATTAAATTAGGGTACCGTACCATTTTTATTAGGGTACCTTACCACGACCTTTTAGAGTAGGGTACCTTACCACTGCCTTACTAGATTAGGGTACCTTACCATTACCTTTAATAGGGTACCGTACCACTTTTATTAGGGTACCTTACCACAACCTTTTAGATTAGGGTACCTTACCACTGCCTTTTTAGATTAGGGTACCTTACCATTGCCGTAATAGGGTACCGTACCACTACTTATTAGGGTACCTTACCACAACCTTTTTAGAGTAGGGTACCTTACCACTGCCGTTTTAGATTAGGGTACCTTACCATTGCCTTAGTAGATTAGGGTACCTTACCATTTACTAAATGAGGGCACCCTGCCATTGCTTCACCATGCCATTTTATTATTCTATTATTTCACTTTACCTTTTTTTACCACTACCTTACATTTGCTGTACCATTAACTTGCCTTCACATCACCATACCATACCTTGCTATTACCGTTGCCATACGGTTTCCTTACCTTCATTCTGTAACGCCATCTGTAGTCAGTTCGGGAGCACTTCTGATGAGTGTTCTTGAAAGGGCGCCATATAAATACTGTAAGCACTTACAGTTACAAGGGTCCGATTGTAGGGCCTTGGGCATATTTCCCCCCGTATTCTGTCATGGACTATCCCCTGGATTTCTACCTGGCCACACCCAAGTGAGCTCGGGTCTCAAATGAGTACGATAGCCGTACACACTCGGTGGGCAGATGAGACACCACAGCGTCAAATGGCTATAGGCCGCCATATGCCGAGGCTGAGAAAATGAAGTCGATTATACTTTTCGCCCGCGATAGCCTCGCAGGTAGCATGGAAGTATGGCTTTTAAAAAGACGGTTTTCGGTTGATTAATCTTGGTGTGTCTGTCTGGAATTTATAAGAAAATTGAAAAGCTTGAAAGAGGTGTTTAAAGAATCTCACTGTTCTGCCTATATAACGCAGTTTTATCTTTAAAACAGGTGTCTAAAGATCGTGCATGGTCTCTTCATAAGTTTGTTGCTTAACGACGCTGTGTTATATCAAAGATGATTAGCGTCGCCCTCCTTTATCAAGACTTGGGACTGGCACTGCACCACAATTATAAGGTTCTAGGCATCGCAAACCATTTTATGGTTGTTTTTATAAAGCAAGTAAATTGATTAAAAGAGGTGTGCTAGGGACTGCTATTTATTTCCTAAACAAATGACTCGATGGTCATGATATAATGAATGAACGAATGGACGCGTGAATGAATTACATTTTTTGTAGTTTGTCTAGTTGCGAAAAGTGCCACACTAACTCTGTCGGCGCAGTTTTGTCTACTTTTACCAGATATTGTAGGGATCGTGTGTGGCTCGTTTGAGAACTGTTACAATGCCCAGTGAACGTCACTGGAAAAGACAATTGCTTTGTTGTTTAATTGATTAAATTTCGATCTCTGCAATAATTCGTTTATGTTTCAATAAAAGTAGTTTTGTCAAAATATGGATTTATAGTTGTTTCCCCCATATTGAAATGTTCTAGCCCTCACAGAACCTCAGAACCTTCTATTTTCTGCGGAAATTTTTTAACTCCTGAGCGCTTATTTCTACCTTAGGTAAATAATAATAATAATAATAATAATAATAATAATGATGGTGATGATGGGAAGATTTTTTGGTAAAATAAACATGGAGAATAAATTGTGAAATGAATTACTCGTTAGACACCTTAAAAACACTTTTCCTGAAGTTATATAATGAAAAATTAAACTGTTTTCCTCGATACGTCTAACGAAAGCGTGGACCTACATCATTTATAGTGGCGCGATAGCAATTCTCTAATGACAATAATAATAATGGAAAGATTTTTGGTAAAATATGTAGAAAATTGTGCAAAAACAAAGTACTCGTTAGACACCTTTAAAACACTTCTAACGAATATATAATTATGGTAAACCGTGTCTCGTGAGCAGTGGAGAACCTAAGTGAGATTATTTATAGAGGCGTCGTAGAAATTCATTAATAATAATAATAATAATAATGGTAATAATAATAAAAAATAATAATAATGGTAATAATAATAAAAATAATAATAATGGTAATAAAAATAATAATAATGGCAATAATAATAAAAATAATAATAATGGCAATAATAATGGCAATAATAATAATGGTAATAATAATAAAAATAATAATAATGGTAATAATAATAGTAACAACAACAAATATCCAGAACAAACCAGAAACATCCTATTTTCTGTAGGTCTATAATCCAACACAACACGAAAAGTCGTCAGAAACTATCGAGCCCCCGCAAACCCGTACAACCCAACCATTAAAACTCGACAGTCACTCATAACTTCATAAGGCTCCCCCAGCGTACCTTTGCCCCTCATCCACGCTACCATAAGCCGCCTCCACCGCGCCCCCGCACTCCATGCCTGCAGACCCCGCCAACCCTCCCTGACCCGCGGCCTGTGCCCCGTGTTCCCTCTTCTTGTGGCGGGCGAGCTGGCTAGCCCAGCGGAAGGCCGCGCCGCAGGTTCGGCACCGCTCGATCTTCAGGGCGAGGTGAGTCTTCTTGATGTGGTTTCGGAGGGTCTGGATGTTGCCCAGTCTGGCCTGACAGATGTGGCAGAGGTATCGACCAGAGGACTCCAACGTAGACTGGTTGATGATGCGTTGACAGAGACCCATGACCATCACCTGCGATAAGGAAACGACTAACACAGATCAACGCCGGTCAAGTATGGTGAAGGTAAAGTACGGTGAAGGTAAGGTACGGTGAAGGTAAAGTACGGTGAAGGTAAGGTACGGTGAAGGTAAAGTACGGTGAAGGTAAAGTACGGTGAAGGTAAAGTACGGTGAAGGTAAGGTACGGTGAAGGTAAAGTACGGTGAAGGTAAGGTACGGTGAAGGTAAAGTACGGTGAAGGTAAGGTACGGTGAAGGTAAAGTACGGTGAAGGTAAGGTACCGTGAAGGTAAAGTACGGTGATTGGAGGTAAGTGACAGTGAAGGTAAGTGAAAGAAAGTGAAGGTAATTGGAGGTACGTGAAGCCCTCAAGGTAATTGGAGGCAAGTCAGGGTATTTGTAGGTAAGTGAAAAATGAAGGTAATTGGAGGTAAGAGAAAGAAAGTGAAGGTAATAGGAGGTAAGTGAAAGAAAGTGAAGGTAATTGGACGTAAGTGAAAAATGAAGGTAATTGGAGGTACATACACGTACACAGGTAGACACTGTTTCAAACTTTATTTTCGAAACTTAACAAAATTATTTAGGGACAAAAAATTACAGGTACAAGTCTCTCTCAGCGCCTCTTTTAGTATGTATGTCTGTCTGTCTCTCTCTCTGTCTCTGTATGTCTCTCTCTCTCTCTCTATCTCTGTCTCTCTCTGTCTCTGTATGTCTGTCTCTCTCTGTCTCTGTATGTCTGTCTCTCTCTCTCTGTCTCTCTCTCTGTCTCTCTCTGTCTGTCTGTCTGTCTCTCTCTGTCTCTCTCTCAGATTGTGTATGTATAGTATTGTATACACTGAACTCGGTTAAGATACAACCTTTAAAACCATAACAGAACGTTAACAAGATGCCACATTTTGAAGATAATCATTTTCCCAACTCGGATCAATTTTACATCGGCTTAAAAATTAATTAAAATATTAATTCACTCATTCAAATACAGTAATTCAACAATTGAAAAAATTTCCATTCATACAGTATTTCAATTATGAAAAAAATCATTAACAATTAAAAAATTATTTCGATAATAATTATTAATAATTCAAACGACAAGTTGAAGATAAATAAAATTTATGCATGCATCAAAACTTAATAATTATAGTAGAGTACCTCATAAAACCTGAAGCCCTGAAGGCAGATGTAGGGACTTCAAAAGCACCAATGACTAGAGTAAGGTCAGGTCTTGCAAGGTATAAGGTCAAACTAGATATAAGGTTAAACAAGGTCAGGTCAAACAAGTTAAGGTCAAGAAAGGTCATACAAAGTAAGGACATTCAATATAAGGCAAGGTAACACAGTGAGACATCGTCTTCTATGAAACTACTCTTTCATAACCAAAGTGAAACCATAACAAATTTCGCATGAAACGGTCCATATAAAATTAAGTTTATACAAACAGAAACTGAAACTTTCAAACTGAAACTGAAACTTTGGTCTAAACTGCTTTTCATACACAAACTGAAACTGAAGTTACTTAAACTACTCCGAAACACACAAAATACCATTTTCCCTGACATACTCAAGATCAGAACTGAAACTACTTTTCCATTAATGCTAATGGCCATAGTGAAACTGAAACACCGTGAAAACTACTCTTCCTACCAATTTCCACGCCAACTTAAACTACTTCCTCACGCCTAAACTGAAACCAAGCCAAATGCTGAAACCGAAATTTAATTTCAGTCAAAAAACTAGTCAACTCATACTGAAACCAAGACCAAATACTGGGGAACTAATTTTAAACCCCAAGACTCAAAACCGAAACCAATTTCGGCCGAAATATATAAACACCAAAACTGAAACCGAAACCATAAAAACGAAACTGAAACCACAACTAAACAATCGCGCTGAAAACTATACCAACGCCAAAACTAAACCCAAATGTCGACCAAAACACCTTCAACACCAAAATCCGAAACTAAAATCCCGCCCAAAACACGTTCAACCCCAAAATCGAAACCGAAACTAAATTCCCGCCAAAATCGAAACCGAAACTAAATTCCTGCCGGCTTCGGCAATCTTCCCCAACTGTCCCCCGCAAATATCACAATCGTTTCCGAGCGTCCTACTCGCCGACGACGTTCGAATGGTATCGCTTTCGGTGCCGGCAGAGCTGCATCGTCCACTTGAAAGACTGTCCACAGATGTCACACTGGCAGGCGCTGAGCGCCAGGTGAGTCCCCTTAATGTGTTTGACGAGCGTCGCGTTGCTGCTCAGGCGGGCGCCGCAGATGTGGCAGAACACGGGATCACCCGGAGAGTTCGTGCACGCCTGGCTGGCGAGCGTTTTGCACAGACTTTGCAGTGTTCTTGCCACGCTCCGATCCTGCGACAAACCAGAAACGACAGAAAGCGCTCGCTTTAGACACCTTTAAAATGCTGTCGGCCGATGCTATATAAGCGTACGACGTGAGAGCCGAGTGAACATGTTTTGGTTTTTTAGACACCTTTAAAATGCTGTCGGCCGATGCTATATAAGCGTACGACGTGAAAGTCGAATGGATATGCTGGGTTTCTTATCACCTCTAAAATGCTGCCAAGCGATGATTCGTAAGCATAGGATACTCACAATTGTTCATAATTAACTCAGCCGCTGATCCTACTGTTAGTGCCAGTCCCAAGCCTGGATGGAGGAGGGCGACGCTAATTGTCTTTGTTATCAGTGTCGTTAAACTGAAACTACTACCAATAATTGCTAATAACTCCGCCACTACCCTAGCTGTGGAAGTGCCAGTCCCAAGCCCGAAGAAAGGAGGAGGGCGATGCTAATCATCTTTGTTATGACATAATGTCTTTAAACAGCAACTAACCAACCAATTGCTCAGGTTCATTGATTGATGCCTGGTTATTGGATAGTGACCCTTAATAAACGAAGAAATGATAATTTAGTACTACTTACTTACTTACTCACTTACTTACTTACTGTCTGTCATAGGCTGATAGTCGTTTGAGTGAAACGTCGCAAACCAATTTTCAACTGAACTACTTAAACTGTGGACGGCGTCATATTGAGAATTTGTGTAACTTGTTTTATCGAGAGCACTTTCTTTCTCCAGGTGTTTCAATTACGCGCAAACCCCAAAGGCAAAGAACACTGCAAAGCTGGCAACGACGCGAAATATTTCACCCGAATAGCGTCAACTTTGTGCACACTCACAATTCCCTTTGTCAAGCAGCAAAACGCTGTTCCACAGAGTTCCTATTCCAGTAAGTTCCTGTCCAGTAAGTTCCTGGTTCTTGTTCCAGTATATTCCAAATATGGAGCATTTACAACGTTCTGATGCCATGATGTTACTATCCACAATGTTACCGTCCCAGGATGTTCCTGTTCCAGTATGTCACTGTTCCAGCATGTCAAAGGAAGTTCCCGTTCCAGGAACTTCTTCCTATGCTCTTTAACGTTCCCACAGCATACAAATGCATGCTCCCTTCGAATGACTATGCATTATTGCATCGTGAATCTAGGATGTTGGGTTTCAACTGTGCCTCTTCGGTGAAAACGTCTTCCAGAGCTTTCAAGTCTATTATTATTTTTAACTATTTTTATGTGTTTATTAAGTGCCACTATCTAATGACGAAGCATCAATCAACCAGGTGTTTCAATTGAGCAATTGTGAGTGAAGGACTTTCTCAACGTCCCTACACACGTAACCATCTCTGAGGAGGAGGATCGAACTCATACTTGCTCCTGCGTTACAAGGTGATTGCGAAATTAAGGACCCTGAGCAAGTCCTTCACTCACAATTGCTCTGTGCCATCGATGTTTTGCAGTATGGTCGTGTGTGCGCGTCTGAACTTTAGAAGGAGAGCAATATGTGACCCAAGGGATTAAAATGAATCAGATGCCGGCAATTTACATTCCTAGGAAAACAGCAAAATATGATCAGATGTCACTTTTGCTTATTTTCAGATTTTAATGAAAATGGGTGAACATTTTTTTTTTACATATGTCATTACTCACATTTGATGAAATTCATTGTTTTAATACATGTGTATTTTCAGAAGTTTGTACAGAGAATACTTTTCTTTTTTGTGATTATATATTAAAATAAATGAAAATTTGTTTTAAAAAAACACATAATCATTTGTAACTTTGTCAAAAAATAAGGTAGAACCAAACTTTTGGTGTCATGTTAAAGCAAAAAATGTGGTCTTTAAGAATATGTAAAATACTCATATTCTAAAATTTTTGACATGCGGCTCATTTTGAACCCTTGGGCACATATTATCAAATACAGCTGTAGTATTAATGTAGAAATCAAGAAATAACCTGATCAGAAATATGAAAGGCTTAACTGAATTTAGAGATAAGGCCAAAACAAAATAATGTTGTGTTTCCGGTAACCCGACCGACTCACTTTTTTAGGCCCAAGGGGAAAATTTTGTGAAAAAATTTTGTTTGCGTCAAAAAATTATTTTTTGAGAAAAAATTTTTCAAGAGAAGCCATTCAAATATTTTTTTATTCACTAAAGGAATTTAACCTTTTAGATCAAATATTACAACACAAACTCCTAAACTTTATCAACTTTCCTAGTGTACAGCATGCAGTTTTTGTGCCGTCAAACTGCCTTTTTATTACAGCATTGCTTAGCAAGGTGAAATATGATGACGATGTATTCGTTTATTATTATACAACGATGCAGCATTGCATAAAAATATTTTACAAAATAAAATGTTTTTTATACCTACCCAGTTTTTAAAACCACTGTTACCGGAAACACACCTATATTTTTTTTTGGCCTAAGCTAGGAAAATAAACAGATAGCACAAAATCTGAGCCAGAAAGATATGTAACAAGTAAAGAGGGTCATACTTAAGAATTAACTGGAGGCAACAAAAAGCCATGAAGATCTAAGTCTTTCAAGACTACAAAAGATGAGCCAAAGAGACAAGTAACATATCCAGTGCTTTTTTTCAGCCGGAGAGGTCCGGAACGGCGTTCCGGGACCTTTTTTCCGCTATTACAAAATAATTTAGCTAATTAAAAAATTATTTTAAATTATTTAGATACTTTAATTTAATTTAAATGCTTTCAGTGTTTATTGATAATTGACATACATGAAATAGAAGTATTAGCATAAAATATGCCCCTATAACTGTTCTGAATTAGTTGAGTTCCGGAACCTTTTTTACTCGAAAAAAAGCACTGGACATCTCGTTTAAATATTATCTGAAGGTAAATTATCTTAAAGTAAATAAAGGTTAAGATTCCAACAATACCTGACTCCTTGAAGCAACTGGTAGATTCTGTCGTCCGCCACTCCTGGCCGCGCCACCACCCCCTCTCGGCGTCCCAAACCCACCCCGGTGAGGCTGCGAAGACCTCCCGACATCCCTCGGGGACGCAGTCCACGACTGGTTCGAGGCCGGTGCGAGGCCACCAGGCATTTCCTCATAGTCCTGACCCTGCGTTAACTGCGAAAGTTCGCCACCAACGGCGTTGTACAAATTCGACTCATTATAAACCTGGTACATCCACGAATCGTCCGGGACTAAAGGATCGAAATCGCCCGCACCGCCACCGTCCTCCATCTTAACAAACGCACAGTCCTCGTCCTCGATCACTTCGTCCTTGATCTGTACGTTCGATCGCGATCTCCGGTTCCCGTGATCGAGCGAGGGAACGTTGTTCCGGTTGATCCGGTCGATCGTGGAACAGCCAGGCCGCACGCGAGATGTTTCGTCGTAGGAGAAAGCGTCGACGTCGAGTGGAGGACAGTTCGGATTTTCGTCGACGCCAGAAGAGCGTCTTTTGAGATCGTAATTCCCGATGACGCCGGGATTCCCCACCATACCGGAATTCCCGACGTAAGCGGAATCCCCCGCTTCGCTCCACGCGCCGCTCTCGTCCTCTATTTCGTCCCTCGTTTCGCAGTGGACGGCCTGCTGAGGGGCCGCTTCATCCTCCTCTGCCTTCTTCCTGTCCTCGCCGTCGAGGTCGTCCCCTTGCGAGAGGATGCTGCTGGCCTCGTCGCTGGCCTCGTCCTCGCTGAGGGGCTGTGGCCCCATGGCCCCGTCGGGCTGGACGACCTCGCGGAAGCTGACGAGGACAACTTCGTCCTCGCTGAGGGTGATGCCGATCGTGGCCTCGATGCGGAAGGCCGACTGAACGGGAAGGCCGTTCTTGCAGAGGAGGCTAATCGCGTCCATGAGGAGCTTTCGCAACCGCAGCTTATCCGCTTTATAGACCATCTTAACCTACAATAGAACACAAATCATTTATATTTATTTTCATAGTCATTTTATTTTCTTATTTTTTTAACATTTCCATTAATATAAGTAAGTAAGTGCTTTATTGAACCGCCTGCAAACGCACTGCGGGGACATCAGATAGAGTATTAAATCACAAATGTCAAAAAATCATAAAATACAATAAAACAGACATCTATGGATAATGAGAGTAAGGTTATAGTAAAAAGAAAGATCAGGAATAAAATCAATTAAATAACATACGCGTGATAAATACACATCGGGTTAATGCATCAGCATTTGGGATGTTATATTTTTACTATCATTTTAATAATTCTATTATTATTTTTTCTTTGAATCTACTTCAAGCCATTGCATATCGACCCTGGACAAGTTGCGTACCCACAATTGTCTGTGAGGAAGGCAAAGGGAAACCACTTCACTCATCTCATCAGTGGGTGGCATAAAAGCCAATGGACCTCTGACTTCGGGCAGATATCTCATCATCTTTTTTATGTTTTAATAATTATTACCATAATCATCAGTAATCGGATATTCATTTGGTTCTATCTCTGGACAACCCCTTTGACTAGACGCAGCTGGTGCCCTCAGCTTAACTTTAAAGTAGTGCTTCATAAACGTGTTCACGATTACGATTGACCAGATGTTTATGTCGATCTGAAATACTGGTCACGCCAAACAGATATATAAAATATTTCAAAATAAATAGCACGCATCAATAAACTCTTTTTCAAACCGCATAATTACTAGGGCAACCAAATCGGCATTCTATTAGTTTCATGGACCACCACTGTAGGCTAATATACAGTATCTTTGGTCCAAGCATTGTACTGCACCCTGATTGGTCGATATAAATGACACATAATAATAATAATAATAATAATAATAATATACCATATACAATATATAACTTACATGGAGATTCTCAACCGTTCTAATACCGTATATTCTGGCATGCTACGCGGAATGTACAATTTTTTCCACGTTTTCTAATGACGACACTAACCCTAACCCTAAATGACCCTCACGACGCCTAACCTGACCCTAAATGACCCTCACGATGCCTGACCGGGATCGGACGCCATGCGGTCCATGAAACTAATAGAATGCCTTTACTAGTTTAACTATCAGTTTAAATAATTACTAGACCTAGTTCAGGACCATAGTCTATTCTTGGAGTAGGCATTTTCCGTTTAAGGAATTTCACTCAATGCGATCGTTATAAAAGGATTAAATTGTCGTTTAATTTTGGCGAATATTCAGTAGAAACAGAATGGACTTACTATTAAACTTTTCTAATTATTATTAACGTATCATTTATTCGGAGGAAAACAAATTAAACCCCTTTATATATAACGACGCTTTAATTACTGGTCACCATGTTACCACGGACTACATATTGAAAAAGATTCCACGCCAGCCATGATGACGTCATTTACAAATTTTAAAAGTACGTAAGATTAGTGAAATTTTCACAACTGTCCATACGTCAAGTTTTTCGGTTTTCTACCAAAAGTCAACGAATGTTACTGAAACTGTGTATGATGAAAGTGATTGAATTGGTCATGTAGAAAAAGTGTATGTTTACGCTAAATTTCCCTTATATTCCAAAAAAGTAACTTGGCTAAAAGTTGCCAAGTAGGCTAGCACTATAATTGGCTTAATGTCGTTACTCTAATGATTAGAGTAACGATAGTTAACTCAACCAAACTCTTGTGTATCAGGGCTGTTGAAGGCTTGTTTTCTTGGTTTTTGTTGTTTTGAGGTTTTTTTTAAACAAAAAAAACAAAAACCACAAATTTTCGTTGTTTGTTTTTTTACAAATTTCAAAATTAATGCGAAAAATGTCGTCTCTTCAACTCTCTTGGCAATTGTTGTATGGTCTTTGTTAACTTCGTTTTTCTATGTTCTACATCGTCCGTCCTTCCGACTCCTTGTCTCTGGGCTCGCATATACCGGCGAGGGCTCGGAGATGGTGTCTCGTTAAAAACACCGAGAGGAAGGCAACGGGAAACCACCTCTCTAATTTCCCAAGAAACACTGGGTTGATGAAAAGCGATCGCTAATAACAACAATAAGAGAAAGACAGAAGAACTGGGTGGGGCACGTATTAAGAGGAGACTCCCTCCTGAAAGAAATCATACCGAGGCAGATGATGCTGGGATGGATGACCGAATACAGCGAACTAAAGGAAAAAGCACAGCACAGAGAAGAGTGGCGTCATTGGAAGTTGGAACCTGCCGAAGGGCAGAGAACTTAAAGAAAGTGTTCTAATTAAGGGGTCGTCCATTAATTATGTCAACAAATTTTAGGCCTTTTTGACCCCCTCCCCTTGTCAACAACTGTCAAACATTGACGGACCCCCCAAAAATTATGTCAACAATCCCAGAACCCCCCCTACCAGCAGTGTAGCCCGACTGAAATTGATGTATTATATATAGACTCGCTTCAGTAGTTGAATGGATTTGCATTGAGTATTGAATCTATCTGTATAATGCTTGTTGTGTTGGAAAGGCGATGACCAAATGCATCGCCTTTTCTCGTAGTTTGTTTAAATGCATTTGGGTGGTTAATTCATCTATAGCTTGAGGCCATTTGATTTATTTTACATTCTATTCAGTTTTCAAGGGGGTTGTTGGTCTGCTATGTCCTTGCAACCTGTCAACGCTTTGTACTAACTGTTTTTTGCTCGTTTCTTCACAGCTGCATCCTTGTTTTACGTGTTCTGTATCCAGTGTCGTTTTTGCCTAGTTGTCTGCTTTTTCATTTCTCTCAATTTCATCTCTCTTCTCACATCGGTTTCGGTCTCGTTATGTCTTTCTGATTGCGTGGACATTTTTCTGTTCATTCTTTGCCTTGTCGCTGTTCACGTAATCCAATACTGCCATGTATCTCTCTCTCCAGATCCTCGTCTTCTTTTCTATGTCCTGGTGTTCTCTGTCGTAACTACTTCCACTTTTGCTGCCTGTCTTTTAGACCAACAGAAAATTTAGAAATTCAAAATTAGAATTTAATTAAATTGGGAATATCGGGTTTCAATGAAATTAGCTGCTTCAAGGCTTACGTAGATGAATTAACTACGGAGACCTTTGCCAACACCTCCTCGTGGTGGTCTCTGGGCGTGCAGTTAGCTGTTGGCTAACTGCATGGCGAAGATTGGCAGTTCCATTGGCCCAGTGTGCACTGTAACTTTGCTACTGAGCAAACTGTTTCGCATAACTCTAAATACAGGTAGGCCTACTGTCCTGACTTCTGAGAATGCTGTACATGTATTGCTGGGTTTTTTAATTCTTTTTTGTCTTGTTACTGTGCTACCATATTTGATGAACAAAGATCGATATTATTATGACTTTAGTCTTGATTGTTGTTCATGTTTTGTTTGAGGATGCAATTTCTTTTCTTCTTTTATGTTACATGGTCACAAGTGATATGTCATTTCCATTAGATAATTGTTATGAACATTGTGTATATAACACTATTTCAACTGCTTACACAACCGACTTCGATTTTTGCTGCAGACATGCCATGATCTTTTAATACATGACTCCTAAAAAACTGACTGGTTCGAATTTAATTGAAGATTCAATAGCATGTACACTAATAATAATAATAATAATAATAATAATAATAATAATAATAATAATAATAATAATAGAGATTTGAGTGCCGTAGTTCGTAAGCAGTCGATGACTCGAAGCAATGAGTCAGAAGCACTTTGAGGAGCAGAGGTAGATCACTCAAGATGGGCCTGTGTGAAAAGTTCAGTTTTTAGATGTTTCTTGAAGACTAGAATTTCTAATTCATTCATTCATTTAAGATATTTATATATAGCGCCCCTTAAGATTTCTACTCCGAGGCGCTCCTGACTACAGCACGGACACTGAATCGGAGTTTCACGCCGAAGCGCATGAGCAATTGCGAGTGAAGGACTTGCCCAGGGTCCCTACGCGGCATCTTTGAGGTGGATTCGAACCCGCAACCCTCCGGCTGCAAGGCACCGAACATACCCCTACACCACCGCGCCCCAAAATGTCCGTCACATGCACATAACCTTGAAACTCACAAATTGCAACCCATCTTCATTTCAAAATTTAATTGAGAATTTAATAAAAGTTCATGTCGGATAATAATAACAACGATTAACAAACACGCCTGACTTGGTTAATTGCAAAAAAGTACAACTATTTAAGATCTCGTATATAAAAAGTGATTTGAATGAGTCCGCCTGTTGCCACAGCTTTCGCTGCGATACCCCTTAGATGAGTACCCACTAAACCCTAACTGCATCATCATCCACAAAACCAATGTACTCGAAGTCCGTTCGGCGGCTGTACAGCGCGCAGATCAATGCAAATCCAACAACCTACAACAGAAAAATCAATTTAATTGATCAATTTAATTGGTTGTTTAAAAATTGTTAGTTTATAAAAAACAATTCTTAAACATACATAATTAAACTCCAGATACTTGCAAAAACCTGCAACAGAACAATTCAAAACCAGACGAAACTAAACACTAGTTAGGCAAAAATCCTTTCTTGCAAATTCAGTTGTTACAACCTTGCCTGCTCCCTGCGCGAAATCTGCTGTTGTCTGTACTCTGGCAGTGCCAGTCCCAATCCTGGCTAAATGAGGAGGGCAATGCTAATCATCTTTGGAACAGCATAGCATTGTTAAACAGCAACTAACCTAAGTTCCCTTCTGGTCCATTTTGATCAGATTCACAGTACATGCCAGCGTCGTGTAATGAAAACAAAAAACCCATTGGTAGCAATCAGATTAAATTACTAACCAGTATAGCAGCTACGGAAGCTGAAACGGAACTGCTGATGATGAACTTGGAATGGAGGAGGTGACTCAGTGCTGGATAACAACCCTGGAAACACAGAATAACAACAGTGATAACAACAACAACAGAATAACAATAATAATAACAATAATAAGATCAATCAAAAATAATGATAATAATAACATAAAATAATTGATGATGATGATAATAATAAAAACAATAATGATGAATTATCATAAGCTTTTCCAAGTGTTCATTTTATTTTCTCCGGACTCCGTTATAAGAACCTGAGTGCCAAAAATATAATAGCGCCTCTGCTATAATTATAAATTCTCGAAATTCAATCTGAGAATTTATATAGCGCCTCTTCAAGATACGCTCTCGGCGCTAGTCTATTATGATGAGAAGTGTCATTACGAACGAAAAATTACATCGGTTAGCAAAACAGTGGATAACCGCCCTAGAAACACAATGAAATGAATGAATGAATGCAGTTAACAGCAAGGCTAACAATTTTAACAGCTAATGTTAACATCCACACCTTTGTAAAGCTAAGGCTAACAATTTTAACAGCTAATGTTAACATCCACACCTTTGTAAAGCTAAGGCTAACAATTTTAACAGCTAATGTTAACATCCACACCTTTGTAAAGCTAAGGCTAACAATTTTAACAGCTAATGTTAACATCCACACCGTTGTAAAGCTAAAGCTAACAATTTTAACAGCTAAATGTTAACATCCACACCGTTGTAAAGCTAAGGCTAACAATTTTAACAGCTAATGTTAACATCCACACCTTTGTAAAGACATTGTTGACTGCAAAACCCAAATCGGCAAAACTTGAATTGGTCAAACTCGCATTGGTCAAACTGGAATTTGTCAAATCGAAAAATTCAAAATAGACTTCAGTGGAGCAGTTCCCGTGAGGGCAGCAGCTGCTCGGGTAATTGAAAGACTCGTTGGAATGCGTCTGATTATTGTACCATGGTGTACCGATCCAGTCCAGGTAGTTCCTCACTCCACAGCACTGCCGCTACAAAAGAAATGCAGGAGTGGCAATAGACTTGGGCTACATAAACGTGACTCTGTGTTTATGTGTTCTACGCATGTAATGTAATGTAATTATTAATTTATATAGCGCCGCTCACAGCCGAGGCCATTCAGTATTGCTCCCAGAGTCCCAGTGCGAGAACCCCGATAGAAGAAATAGGTTTTAAGGAGAGACAGAGATGAAGACAAGGACCCAGAATGGAAAGTCTCATGTGCATGTATGTGTAATTGTATTATTATTATCTACGTGTGTATGCATGTCAGAGATGGGTAACTAATCGATTAGATGCTAATCGATTAGCTAATCGATTAGACAAACAGCTAATTCTAATTCTAATCGATTAGCTGTCATCTGAAGCTAATTCTAATTCTAATTGATTAGCAATTGCAGCTAATTGCTAATCGAAAATCGATTAGCTGATCGATTAGCTGTCTGAAAATTAAGCGTTCATTAAGAATGAGTTTAGTAATATTGAGTTTGAAGAATATACTTACTTACTTACTTATCTGAAGGCTGTTTCAAACTTCAATTATCTGGTCATGGCTCTATGTCCATTCTGCTCATGTAACACTGAACATTTTTCACGTTTTCATGTTCTTCGTCTCAATCATCACCGTTTTTCTGCAGCCTCAGCTGCCATGGAACTTGTATTTAGTTCTGCTGGCTACGTCGTAAAAGCTAGGCGCAATCCCTCGTTGGGCGCAATAGGCTACGTGATGCACTGATTCAAGATATGATAATTGCAAAATGCAATAGTGAGCTTATGCAGTAGCAATGTCAATAACTGCAGCATGTATTGACCGATGTGGTGTTGCCTGCCGGTATGTGGACTGTTCTCACATATAGCAGTTGTGCAACATTAGGTATTGTAATAAGCTGCAGATTTAGGCATTGTAATAGGCTGCAGCTTTATGTATTTTAATAGGCTACAGCAACTAGCTGTAGTAACTTGTTGTGCTTTGATTAAAATTTGACAAATTCATGAAGGAAATATATACACTGTATCAAACTATCGATATCTAATTCTAATTGCTAATCGATTAGCTGCTGATATATCTAATTCTAATCGATTAGCTAGAAGCTTTTGCTAATTCTAATTCTAATCGATTAGCAAATTTCAGGAGCTAATTCTAATTCTAATCGATTAGCAATTCTAGCTAATCGTACCCATCTCTGATGCATGTATGTATGTATGTGTATGTATGCATGTCAGTGCATGTCTGTGAGCATGTATATATGTGTGTACACACTTACAGACTGCTGTAAGTAGTCCACTTCCATGGTGGCGTTTGGATCAATGAAGTACTGCTGAAGACCCAATTCCAGGTCCTTCTCCATTCCCCCAACGACAATGTGCTCACAGGCGTAGAGCAGACCAATGCCCGCGCCCAGCAGGACGAAAGTCACCAACAGCAGGGTACAATACTAAACAAAAACATTATTGTCATTGTTATTATTCAATCAATCAATCAATCAATCCGTTTATTGCAACCATGATACAAGTACAAGAAAGTTATAAGTTAAACAAAGCATACAGGTAGCAAGGGGAACATCAAAAGGAATAGATCCCGCTAAAATAGGCACCTCATTTTCCTGATACAAGTTACTAATTAATAATATTAATAATAATCTTCTGCGTTTATAAATTCAAACTGACAATTACAATTCATAGTATGAACGGATGATCACAAGTAATTAAAGGAGTAGAATTTAACTGTATGGCGGCCATGCAAGGCACCCATATGTCCTACTGCTCATTTTACTAGCACCATCAGGCGAATGAAAGGCTGAGTCGACCTTTGGGAGGGTAGAGGGAAGCGATCCCGCGTCCGTGCTGATCTTCTGCTCGTCGTGCCAGAGTGTTGTCGCTACTGAATGGCCTCGGCTGTGAGCGGCGCTATATAAATTACTACTAATTACATTACCCTAAAACCCTCCTTACTGTTATTATTATTGGTATTAATGCTATTATTATAATTATTATTATTATCATTAGATAGCGGTGCTAATAAATACGTTATATTGTAACCTTTTGTAACATTACATAATAAATACATAAAATTGTAACCTTTCATAACATTATGTAATAAATACGTTTTATTTTACGCTTTCATAGCATTACGTAATAAATACATAATATTGTAACCTTTCGTAACAGTACATAATAAATACGTTATTTTGTAATCTTTCATAACACTACGTAATAAATATGTAATATTGTAAACGTACGTAAAATTACGTAATAAATACATAATACTGTAAACTATGTAACATTTCGTAATAAAAACGTAATACGGTAACTTGCTGTAGCGATGAGACACTTGGATTCAGAGCAACTTGCGACAATGCCGACGATGGCAACAACAAAGAGGAGACTGCCAACGAAGAAAATTACACCGACAGGAAGTCCGATCATGTAGACCTTCGGCATGAGGTAACTGTAGTTGGAGTATTCGCGAAGGGACCAAACACCGACGTACATGAGTCCAGCACATGCCAACTGAAATGAGAAAAGGAATCGTTATCTTCGTATAATTAATATTAATTATTTTCATATATTATTAGGAATTAGCATAAACTATTATAGGGCAGGTGTCTAATGCACCAGGCATCATAATCATAAACTTCTAAAACTTGAATCTCTAGAGCAAAGCACATAATAATAATAATAGTAGTAGTAGTTGTACTAGTAGTAAAAATAATAATAATTTTTATAATAGTATGAAATTAAAAGCTAGATTGCTGTAAAATGGGTAAATGTAGTTTAGCGTCATAAATTATTCAGCCATTGTAACATTATTATCTATCATCAACCCAGCTTCTATTTAAGCAAGAATTCTTTTCATCAATTCCACTTCCATTTAAGCATGTAATCATCCCAGCTTTCATTTAAGCAGGAATTAGTTTTCCTTAACGCACTGGCTACGGAACCATCCGGACGGTGCCGTTATTTCTTTTCTACGGAACCGTCCACAAATAATCTATGGGCGATTGCACATATCTATGGCGTGTACATCCGGTTGAAATAAATATTGGCAAAAGCCTGTCACGTGAACTTGTTGTCTTCCGTCGAATTTTTGTATGGCGGACAACTTGAGGGTCGGTTAGGGCCAGGTTAGTATTCGTGTGGTCGTTTAGTGTCAAATTAGGCGTCGTGAGGGTCAGTTAGGGTCAGGGTTAGGGTTAGTTTCGTTCATCTCTTAAGTACTGCGCTATTGATGGTTAGGCTTTCACGCCATAGATATGTGCAATCGCCCATAGATTATTTGCGGACGGTTCCGTAGAAAAGAAATTACGGCACCGTCCGGACGGTTCCGTAGCCAGTGCCTTTCCTTAATACCACTTATATTCAATTAAGAATTATTTTTCATCAACCCAGCTTCTATCTAAGCCGGATTCTTTTAATCAATCCCACTTTTAGTTAAGCAACAATTCTTTTCATCACCCTCACTTCTATTTAGAAAGAAATCTTCTCGTCAATCCAACTTGAATTTGACCAACACTGAAACCCATGCAATAGCGAATAATTCACGACACTAAACTACACGTTTACCGTCAAATGTACCATTACGGGCGCCCTAGAGAAGTCCTCAGATTTGATTAGATTAGCCAACGGGATATGTGGAGTGTGCGGAAAATAAATAAGGGAAGCGTAGGGCAACACTAATAATGGGGAAAATTACATATTCAACTTCCGCTATATTAATCCGTTAAATGGTGAAAAGCAACCGAATAAATTTTCTAATAATCAAGGATACTAGCGAGAAATCCTCCCTTTTAGTTTTGAACTACGAAGCGCTATATGAAAACACACTTTATTACAACATCCTTACTGGGTATATAGACCTTCAAACAATCCGTTATAAAAACATTATTTTCCCCGTTCATACAAAGTCTAACGAAACTTACGAGCAACAGGGAGTTGACAGTAATGAGGAACAATTTTAGGCAATTTTTGCTAGCCATATTTACAGTATTTTAACGAATAAAATGAGTTTAATCGAATTTTGATTAAAAGTCGATCGTAATGCAAACACGGATACAAAGCCACATGACTACAATTAGAATAAACAATGCAGAAATTTTGTAGCGCAATTCACATAAAATATATCTATTTTTGAGATAAATCTTGGACTATTATTACTTAAATAAATTTAAAATATAAAATGCCATTTTACAATATGCTGAGATTTGGCTTCGGGTTAACTGATGGACCCAAAGTTCTTGTCTGTCTTCTACATAAATCTGAAAAACATTTCTGCCGAATTTAACCTATACCGTCAAGGTTGATGCGGTTTAGTGTTTATAAGCCTTGATCTTCGAACTTGAACGGTTTCTTTACAGAAAAATGTGATGACTTAATTTGTAGGCCTAATAAATAAGAGTTGAGAGTTGACACCGTCTTGTAGAAGAGGCCGATCTCAATAAATTTGCCACAAGATTCAATGGCTACCAATTTACTGAATTGTCTTCTCCAAACCGTAAACCTTGAAAACTCAGCCTGGTTTATACAAGCGCTATAGTAATCAAAATCGACATAATTATGGTCACATATTCGATTTATAAGTTTTAACATGGGCGTAGCCATGAAAAAAATTAAGGAGAGTTTTATGATTTCGGGGGAGGGGGTTCCATTGCAAATGGTCGAAAAAATATATTTTTTTGTATTTCACATGTAAAAGCATGTAACAAATTCGGAAACTTATTTGGGGGGGGTTGAACCCCGAAACCCATAAATACGCCCATGAGTTTTAAAATAAAAGGTTTTAGCAGTTTAATAAAATATTACAGTTGATTATGCATGTCCTCATTATGCTAGCTCGTGTATAAACCGGTGCCTTGGCTTGGCTTTCGAGTGGCGCTTTAGAAGTTTGGAATTTACGATTACTATGATTTTGTACATCATCATCGAGATAGACATGAAGCATGCTCTTGTGGTGCCAGTTCCAAACTTGGGAGCCCGATAGCGCATTGGATAACATACTGGCGTAGAGAGCGAGAGTTCGAGTCCTGTAGGGCGGATATGCTTTGTAGGCTGCTATTAGCGCCGCTGTATTGCAGGCTGTCTGTTCTGTTAGTAGTTAAGATTTAAATTGCATGACATGTAAATGTACAGCGCAGTGCGTTTGTCAGGCGCTGAATAAAGAAAAGATTATTATTATATTATTTACTGCCTAGGATGAGCTCCTATCCGATATAATATCCGCGTTGCCTATATCGCTAGCGACACCTATGCACAGACCACTGAAATATTAATGTTGATATAAGGCGAGAGCCTTCTTCTGCGTTCGCAGAAAAACGCTTTTCATTGATCAAATTTCTCCAAATTTTCTCCATATTTTCAAAATGTTAAGGAACAGATTTGCTAAACGTACAAATGGCGATTCGGACGAAAAACAGTTTCTCTGTACGATCAGATTTCTCGATGATTCAGAACCGCTATCGTTCACGTACCAGGTTGGATGATTAGCATAGTGACTGTAGTGAACGAAAAATCCATTAAATTTATTATTAATTAATTCTTTTAAAATATTATATCGAACTGCTTTGAGAAACTGGTTCGTTTGACGGGTAGATCTGATGTTAAGACCCTCTGTCATTAAGTTTTCGGAATGTAGGCGTCTGAGCAAGTTTGGCATGACCGCAAACTTAGTCAGCTATTGCATGAAAACTATTTAAATATTAATTAATATAGTTATTATTATTATTATTATAGTTAAACTATGTAGTTAGTAAGTATACATATTAAATGTGTACATTTTCTTTCTTATGAGCCCCACTTTAAGGAAACAACAAAATTATCGCCAAGGCGACTTTACTGCATTGCTTATAATATTGAAATAGCAGTTGCTGTAGGACATCATTCTATTGGTGTCATTACATACACTGTGGCCTTTGGTCAGACACTACTGTGGACTTTGCTGTATGCAGAGAAAGTTATATAAGCGACACTGAATGTGTGACATAAAGAACGTGTTGTATAATGAGTGTTGTGGCCAAGTTGACATGTGGTCAACATTTTCATTTGATTCCTAGACATTTTCTGACTTTATGACTTACAACACTGATCAGCTGTCAGCCCGAGAAACGGAAACTGAAACTAAACCGAAACTGAAACTAAAATCGAAACTGAAACTGAAAGTGAAACTGTTTGTTTGGTTGGTAGAAGGAAACACGAGGCCAGGAGATGTTCGATCAAGTTTGTCAGAGTCTCGATTTACTCGAGAGGGACTGTTTCGGACTTCGTTTCGTCGACTCAGAGAAACAAAGGGTTGGTTTCTATTTGTGTGTGTGTGTGTTGTTTGCTACTGGACAATTTGTGTTGCATCTGAGCACTTTGACCACATTCAGTTCAATTGTGTGTGTAGACAAAATCTTATGTTAGGTAAGATCGGGTAGGGTAAGAGTAAGGTGGGGCAGAGTTAAGGTGAGGCAAGGTAGGATGAAGAAAGGTAAGGTTAAGGTAAGTGAAGGTAATGTAGGGTAAAATGAAGGTAAGTGAAGGTAATGTAGGCTAAGGTAAGGTCAAGGCAAGTGAAGGTAATATAGGTAAGGTCAAGGTAAATGAAGGTAATGGAGGTAAGGTAAGGTCAATTGGCAAGGTGAAGATAATGTAGAGTAAGTCAGGGTAAGTGAAGGTGTTGTTATCTGTTCAATTTTGCAAAGGCCAATTTTACAGCACAAGAAATAAGGATAGTTTGCGTGAGACTTTCTGAGACCGCTTGTTCAAGACAGAAAAAGACTCACTTCAAGACGGTTTCTACAATGTTGAGAAATGACCTCGAGACCAAGAATGAGACCGAGAATGAGATTGAGACTTGAGACCGAGACCAAGCTTCATACCAAGATAATTGGTTCCCAAGACCGAGAGCAAGACTCGGACATCAAAAAACCTGTCTTGATTATGTCTCGAGACCAGTACCGAGTGTCGAGACTGCACAGCCCTGGGAAATGGATTCAATGCATCGAGTCGATATGATGGCTCCTGTATAAGGATTTCCCAGTGTACTTTCTGTAGCTAATTTTCTTATCTTTTCAGCATTGGCTCGACATGTTCAAACCGATCTACCGCCAACTTAAGCGTGAGTATTTGAGCATCACATTGCTCGTTAGGGTTCATAAAGTTCTTAGAAATCATTAACTTATTCCCTTAGAAAAAGAAGAAGAGCTGTACCTTAAGCTAGCTCTGATGCGGCCATGGGTATGATGTGTTAGACACTTCATTTTCTTAGCCTCGGCATATGAGGGCAGGTGGCCAATCATCTCCCTCGCTGTCTCATCTCCCCTCCGACAGTGTACGGTCAGTGTACTCATTATGGCTGAGTTGGCAATGGGCGTAGGTGGACACTCCTGTTTAACTTGTTATCATCTGTTACTAACTACTATATCACGTAATCTGGTAATTGTAATCTTACTGTGTACTTGTCAGTTTGAATTAATAAACGGATGTTATTATTATTATTATTATAATTATTATTATTATTATTTTCAGACGTTCATCCTGCAACTCTCTGCTTCCGGGTGAAGTTCTATCCCTCGGACCCTTCGAAACTCCGAGAGGAGATCACACGGTGAGTATGCGTGCACTCTGAGGTCGTTCATCCTTTTTTGTCTGATTGATTGGCCACACTATTTGTTTCGTTAAATGGTCATGATTGAAAGAGATATAAGCAGATGAACAGGCGAAGAAAGACAGACAGAGAGAAAGACAGCAGATAGAGACAGACATACAGACAGATTTACTTTAGGGTATGTCTATAAAAAGAAAGGTAGGTTGGTCCATAATAATAATAATAATAGCCTGACAAACGCACTGTGCTGTACATGGACAAGTTATGGTGATTAAACAATTCACAAGAACACAAATTACAGAAGACATAAATGAACAAAGTTGTACTGTACACAGACAGTACACTGAATGCAAGGCGCAAGCTCATTGTACTTTTGCTGCCACCTAAGGAATGAAGGTATGAGCTAAACCCAGGGGACCTTACGGGAATCGAACCGAGTCCGTGAAAACTTAGGCAAGAGTGTTATCCATTATACTATCCCTCCCCACGTGGGTAGATATACATGAAATCGGCCAAGAAAAATGACCACTTCTCTCATAATAAATCACCCAGAGAATGGATTTTCCATAAAACACTGATT
Organism: Aporrectodea caliginosa; assembly: GCA_020284085.1. Taxonomy (NCBI): domain Eukaryota; kingdom Metazoa; phylum Annelida; class Clitellata; order Crassiclitellata; family Lumbricidae; genus Aporrectodea; species Aporrectodea caliginosa. The sequence goes on along the minus strand of JACEVL010000335.1, from coordinate 686,471 downwards.
ATGGATTTTTTCGTTTAATTAATGGAGTTCCAGCTTTGGCTGACTGCATGATGTATTAAGGTCATAAATAATATGTAATTAATGCATCAGATAGAGAGAGACAGGTTGAATTTTTATTTGCAGTTTCCTGCCAAAAATTATTTTTTATATTTTCATTAAAAATGACATAAATTTTGGATCAAACGTCCTGAAATGTTTTCCACGACTTTCTCATGATATCAGCATATGGGAAATATTATCAAGTCCATTCCCAACAAGTGGTACCTCTCCTTGGCCGAGGTCACATACATAATGTGGACAGACAGACGGACAGACAGACAGACAGACAGACACAGACAGACAGACAGACAGAGGCACACAGACAGAAGGAGAGAGAAAACAGAGAGAGAGAGACAGACAGACAGAGGCACACAGACAGACACAGACAGACACAGACAGACAGACAGACAGAGGCACACAGACGGAGACAGACAGACACAGACAGACAGACAAAGGCAGAGAAAGACAGACAGACCAACAAAGGCAGACATAGAGACACAGACAGACTGACAGACAGTGACTGATTGTCTTAGATTGCTGGATTAGATTAAATTTCCCTTTTTTTCTTTTCATCCAGGTACTTCCTTTTCCTTCAGTTGCGTCGAGACCTTCACCACGGACGTCTTCTCTGCTCACAACCGGAAGCAAACCTTCTGGCCGCCTACATCATACAGTGTCAGTCTGTTATGTATTTGTTTTTTACAGTCAGTTACATTTTTATTATTATGTGTTGATTATTATTAATTTTATTACCCCAAGGATAGAGCTGTACCGATATCACTTTTGCCGATTATGCCTATATCGCGTGTAGCCGATTATTAAACTGCCACTACCGAATTTATGAGTCCGAATATTTCATTATTTGTTAAGTCAAAATGTTCGGTTCCGAAACATAAACCAGTAATCTATTGTCACAACTATAAGGGTGGACGTTTAACTTAAGTTGGGAAGTTGTTAACGATATGTTTTAATGCGTTAATAATAAGGGACGTAAAACGATAGATGAAAATCGATGAAAAACTTGGAATATGAAACAATTCAAGTAAAATTATTAAATTGTAACACAATGTTGACATCGGCACCGATTAACCGATTTTATACCGATACCCGATTATACCGATTGTTCTAATAATCGGCCCGATTACGCGTATGGCCGTTTAATCGGTACAGCTCTACCCCGAGGTACGTCAGATTCCTCAGGAATTAAAGATTATCTGGAGAATACAGTATTACTATTATTATTATTACTGCTCTTATTACCGTCATTAATATTATCATTATTACACATTTATTATTATTAAATTCACAATTATTATTGTTATTATTATTATTATTATTTTTTTTTTTTATTGCCCGAGGTATAAATGATCCCTCAGGCTTCTAAAAGCAATTCCGAAGAATAATCACGCCTAGTATGGCTCGTGGTCCTCGTCCCCGGTGTTGTGCATAAAAGTCCCTCTGAATGCTATGGCGTTATACCGTTGCGAATTATTATTATTATTATTGTTGTTATTGTATTGCTTGTGTTAAGCACCCATACCTAATGACCAAGTTTTAATCGATGGCGCTGAGCAATTGTGAGTGAAGGACTTGCTCAAGATCCCTACATAGTAATCGTCTCAGGGGAGGAGGATCGAACCCTTAATAGCTGCGTTACAAGGCAAACGCTCTAACCAACACTGGAATTGTCAGGAGAAAAGGAAAAGAATTAATCATCTATCCCGTTCCATCCTTATATAGCATCGGTTGACACCGTTTTAAAGGTGTCTAAGGATACCGCTCTAACGCGTATCCTGGTGAAATTATGTATTACTAGTTTGCATTACATGCCTGTGGAGTTTGTTTTGACTGAGCAGCTGTGAGTAAGCTAGGTTCCATGACAGCTTTCTTTGGGTCCTGTAGAAATTTTAAGGTAATGATTACGAAATTACACAATTACAGATGACTTACCTCATTACTACAGTCTTACCTCATTTTTACCTGATTACAGAATTACCTGATATTTACTTGCTTAAAAACTTAACAGATATTTACCTGGTTACAGACCTACTTCATGTTTACCTGATTACAGACTTATGTAATATTTACCTGATTACAGACTTATGTAATATTTACATGATTACAGACTCATGTAATATTTACATGATTACAGACTTATGTAATATTTACACGATTACAGACTTATGTAATATTTACATGATTACAGACTTATGTAATAGTTACATGATTACAAACTTATGTAATATTTACATGATTACAGACGTGCGTAATATTTACATGATTACAGACTTGCGTAATATTTACATGATTACAGCTGAAGTTGGTGATTACGACCCCGAAGAGCATCTTGTCGATTACGTGAGCAAGTTTAAGATGCTTCCAAAACAGACTCAACGCCAGGAAGAGAAGATAACGGAGCTACATAAATCACTTGCGTATGTTGCTTATCTGACAGACAGAGACAGACATTCATTCATTCATTCATTCATTCATTCATTACTTGAATTTGTATAGCGCCTGTTCAAGGGAACTACTCAGAGGGGCTCCCAACCCCAGCGCGGCCAAATAGACAGACAGAGACAGACAGACACTGATTGACAGAGACAGACAGGCAGAGATAGACAGAGACAGACAGAGACAGACAGGCAGAGATAGACACAGACAGATAGACACAGACTGACAGAGACAGACAGAGACAGAGGCAGACTAACTGACTGACGGACAATTACTATTATTATTTTTATTTTTATTTATCTGTATCATCGTTACCATTGTATAATTAATATTAATTTTATTAATCAGATAGAAATATGAACTTGAGAAGACCCTAACATGACCTTTGCTTGACCTTTACCTGATCTTAGCTTGCGTGGCCTTATCTGGCACTCTACATGGACTTAAAAGGCCACGCTGTACTGTACAGTACTTGGCCTCGCCATGGCTTGCTCTAACTTGTTGTTGTATGGCCTTGTTCTGTTGTTGATTTCAGAGGCCAGACCCCAGCAGAGGCCGAGGCCAACTTCCTTCTGAAGGCCTCGCAGTTGGACACGTACGGGGTCGATCCTCACCCAGTCAAGGTATTCATCCCGAAAAGTTTTACTTTACTCTCCAGTGTGATGTAGGAGTTGCACGATAGTGTAGTGGTTAGCTCAACTGGATGGAGAGAGACAGAGAGAGAGGAGAGAGAGAGAGAGAGAGAGAGAGAGAGAGAGAGAGAGAGAGAGAGAGAGAGAGAGAGAGAGAGAGAGAGAGAGAGAGAGACAGAGAGACAGACAGACAGACAGACAGAGAGACAGACAGAGAGACAGACAGAGAGAGACAGACAGACAGACAGACAGAGACAGACAGACAGACAGACAGAGAGAGAGACAGAGAGACAGACAGACAGACAGACAGAGACAGAGAGAGAGAGAGAGAGAGAGAGAGAGATAGAGAGTGAGTGAGTGAGTGAGTGAGTGAGAGAGAGCGAGAGAGAGAGAGAGACTTTAAAGTTGTTTAAACGGATCGATAGTGTTCTGGTTAGTGTGCTGGACTGTCAATCGAGAGGTCGGGGGGTTCAAATCCCAACCAGGGCAGAAATTTGGTTCGTTATTTCTGCTCCACCTGCGCTCCTAGCCAACTCGGCTATGAGTACACTGACGTTGGGAAGATGAGACAGCGAGGGAGAGGACTGACCACCGACCCTCATATGCTGAGGCTAAGAAAATGAAGTCGCTAACACTTCATACCTCGGTGGGAAGTACTCGTGGCTTTCAATTATCAGTATTGGTTAGTTGCTGTTTAACGACCACTGTGTCATAACAAAGATGATTAGCGTTGCCCTCCTCGTTTCTCCAGGCTTTGGACTGGCATTGCCAAAGTGCAGGCAGTGGCAGAGATTTAGTATGTATTCGGTTAAAATCTACCATGTAATTTAAGCCATTGATTTGTTTATTAAAATTGAATTGTATATTGTAGGATCCAAATGGTAATCAAATCTACCTGGGAGTTACTCACCTGGGCATTGTTACGTTTCAAGGTAACAAGAGGACACGAATTTTCACCTGGTTCGTAACGCTTTTGTTCTCATTTTTCTCTTGTTTAAACGGTTATTTTTATCACGATTGAATTTCATTGTTTCCCTAACAGTTTAAAGTTTATGAGCTGACTTTTTTTGCCTTATAAAAAAAAGGTTCTGGAACTCAACAAATTCAAAACAATTATTACAGCCCTGGGCATATTTTATGCTAATATTTCTATTTAATATAATATATCAATATCAATAAATGCTGAAATTCAAGTAAAGAATCTAACTAATTTAAAAAACTTTTTAATTAAAAATTTAAGTTAACTAAATTATTTTTTAACAGCTAAAAAGTCCCGGTTAAAAAAAAAGTACTGACAGCTGTTAATTACTGTATATATTACTATGAAACGAGGCGCGATAGCCAATTGGTCAACAATGGTCAGAGCGGTCGCCTTAGACACCTTTAAAACGGTCTAAACTGATGCTATATATAAGGATGGGATACGATGGGCTATTAATTGACTCACTAGTGCAGTCACTTTAGACACCTTTACAACATTTTCAGCCGATGGTATAAATAACAGACGCATTTGAATTTTAATAAGGTTTGTTTAGGGGCCATTGCATAATTACGTAACGCCGAAAATGACCGTTTTTGACCCACCCACCCACCCTGTAACGCTTCGTAACGTTTCCCTTCCCTGTTGAATTTTAATAAGGTATGTTTAGGGGCCATTGCATAATTACGTAACGCCGAAAATGACCGTTTTTGATCCACCCACCCACCCTGTAACGCTTCGTAACGTTTCCCTTCCCTGTTGAATTTTAATAAGGTATGTTTAGGGGCCATTGCATAATTACGTAACGCCGAAAATGACCGTTTTTCACCCACCCACCCACCCTGTAACGCTTCGTAACGTTTCCCTTCCTTGTTGAATTTTAATAAGGTATGTTTAGGGGCCATTGCATAATTACGTAACGCCGAAAATGACCGTTTTTGACCCACCCACCCACCCTGTAACGCTTCGTAACGTTTCCCTTCCCTGTTGAATTTTAATAAGGTATGTTTAGGGGCCATTGCATAATTACGTAACGCCGAAAATGACCGTTTTTGATCCACCCACCCACCCTGTAACGCTTCGTAACGTTTCCCTTCCCTGTTGAATTTTAATAAGGTATGTTTAGGGGCCATTGCATAATTACGTAACGCCGAAAATGACCGTTTTTGACCCACCCACCCACCCTGTAACGCTTCGTAACGTTTCCCTTCCCTGTTGAATTTTAATAAGGTATGTTTAGGGGCCATTGCATAATTACGTAACGCCGAAAATGACCGTTTTTGATCCACCCACCCACCCTGTAACGCTTCGTAACGTTTCCCTTCCCTGTTGAATTTTAATAAGGTATGTTTAGGGGCCATTGCATAATTACGTAACGCCGAAAATGACCGTTTTTGATCCACCCACCCACCCTGTAACGCTTCGTAACGTTTCCCTTCCCTGTTGAATTTTAATAAGGTATGTTTAGGGGCCATTGCATAATTACGTAACGCCGAAAATGACCGTTTTTGACCCACCCACCCACCCTGTAACGCTTCGTAACGTTTCCCTTCCCTGTTGAATTTTAATAAGGTATGTTTAGGGGCCATTGCATAATTACGTAACGCCGAAAATGACCGTTTTTGACCCACCCACCCACCCTGTAACGCTTCGTAACGTTTCCCTTCCCTGTTGAATTTTAATAAGGTATGTTTAGGGGCCATTGCATAATTACGTAACGCCGAAAATGACCGTTTTTGACCCACCCACCCACCCTGTAACGCTTCGTAACGTTTCCCTTCCCTGTTGAATTTTAATAAGGTATGTTTAGGGGCCATTGCATAATTACGTAACGCCGAAAATGACCGTTTTTGACCCACCCACCCACCCTGTAACGCTTCGTAACGTTTCCCTTCCCTGTTGAATTTTAATAAGGTATGTTTAGTGGCCATTGCATAATTCCGTAACGCCGAAAATGACCGTTTTTGAAAACGTAACGCTTCGTAACGTTTCCCTTCCTTGTTGAATTTTAATAAGGTATGTTTAGTGGCCATTGCATAATTACGTAACGCCGAAAATGACCGTTTTTGACCCACCCACCCACCCTGTAACGCTTCGTAACGTTTCCCTTCCCTGTTGAATTTTAATAAGGTATGTTTAGGGGCCATTGCATAATTACGTAACGCCGAAAATGACCGTTTTTGACCCACCCACCCACCCTGTAACGCTTCGTAACGTTTCCCTTCCCTGTTGAATTTTAATAAGGTATGTTTAGGGGCCATTGCATAATTACGTAACGCCGAAAATGACCGTTTTTGACCCACCCACCCACCCTGTAACGCTTCGTTACGTTTCCCTTCCCTGTTGAATTTTAATAAGGTATGTTTAGGGGCCATTGCATAATTACGTAACGCCGAAAATGACCGTTTTTGACCCACCCACCCACCCTGTAACGCTTCGTTACGTTTCCCTTCCCTGTTGAATTTTAATAAGGTATGTTTAGGGGCCATTGCATAATTACGTAACGCCGAAAATGACCGTTTTTGACCCACCCACCCACCCTGTAACGCTTCGTTACGTTTCCCTTCCCTGTTGAATTTTAATAAGGTATGTTTAGGGGCCATTGCATAATTACGTAACGCCGAAAATGACCGTTTTTGACCCACCCACCCACCCTGTAACGCTTCGTAACGTTTCCCTTCCCTGTTGAATTTTAATAAGGTATGTTTAGGGGCCATTGCATAATTACGTAACGCCGAAAATGACCGTTTTTGACCCACCCACCCACCCTGTAACGCTTCGTTACGTTTCCCTTCCCTGTTGAATTTTAATAAGGTATGTTTAGGGGCCATTGCATAATTACGTAACGCCGAAAATGACCGTTTTTGACCCACCCACCCACCCTGTAACGCTTCGTAACGTTTCCCTTCCCTGTTGAATTTTAATAAGGTATGTTTAGGGGCCATTGCATAATTACGTAACGCCGAAAATGACCGTTTTTGACCCACCCACCCACCCTGTAACGCTTCGTAACGTTTCCCTAGACCCACCCACCCACCCCACCCAGCGTTACGTATTTATTGTCGGGTCTCGGTAAAGATCTGGCATATGATCAACTTTACTTCTCTTGAACATGTCGATTGTTGTCTAACAAATTTAATTTTTCGTTAAATTGTTACAAATAAAAACAGATTAAATTCAACTTTTAATTTAAAATAATGCTCGATAAATGCTTGCTTTATACTTTTCCGTGTTTTAGTTAAGTTTTAAATGAATGGCACGAAGTTTGAACGTCAATCACATCGTGTCTAAGCTGTCATTTGATGTTAATTTAAAATTCATTTATAACTAAACTGTTTTAAAAGCGTTACGTAACATTCAGCTCCACCCACCCACCCATCTAACGCTTTGTAACGTTTTCAAGGACCCCACCCACCCTGGAGCGTTACGTAATTATGCAATGACCCCTAAATAGAGGTGTTGAAACAGTGTTATTGAACAGAAACAAACCATCTGAATTTAAGTGGAATGCAACAATAGTAGGATTGTTTAGAGCGCTCGCCTCGACACCTTTAAAACGTTTTGAAAACATGCTACATAATGAAGGAACACGTTTGGTGATTAATAGGAATACCTTGATCTTTTAGACACCTTTAAAACGTTTCCGACGTGCGCTATATATAAATCTTAGGCCTAGACGCATTCAGATTTTACTGTAAGGCGTACAAAAAGAAGAGTTGACGTCAACGGCCTTTAATGCCGTTAAACACTAAAAATATTTAGGCCTATGTATTTGTCGTCGTTTGGTTAGAGCGTTCGCCTTAGACACCTTTAAAACGTTGTGAACCAATGCTATATAAAGATGGGTCACGCTATACGATTAATGAGCGATCGCTGCTTTTAAAGTTTTAATTGGTTATTGTAATTACGAAAAGTTATATACCATCGTCATGGTTGATTGTGTGTAAAGAAGAATTGGGACACTGTATATGATTGGTTAGAGCGGTCGCCTTGTAACTTGGATAGTATGGGTTCGATCCTCCTCCTCTGAGATGGTTACTGTGTAGGAACCTTGAGCAATTCCTTCACTTGCAATTGCTCAGCGACATCGATGTTCTGTCGTATGGTCTTGTGTGCAATTCTTAACTATGGAAGGAGGGCAATTTCAAATGCAGTGTATATGCATTGTGTTAATTTATATAGCACTCTTTCAAGTTAACTACTCGGGAGCACTCCCAACCCAGCCCCGGCTAAAAAGAACAGTCTTGAGACTATTATAAAATGTATAAGAAGAAACCCTAGACAGGAAATGCAAAACCAGTGGGAGCCCATTCCATACCATGGGGCCAGTGCCATAAAAAGCGTGGTGCTGTGTGGTAGAGGTTTCCGCGCAGGGAATGAGAATTTCGCCCTGTGTATTGTATAGAAAGTAGTTTCACTTGTTGATTTTCAGTTACAGTTTCGGTTTCATTTTAGTAATTAGTTATGTTTAGTAGTTTCTTTAGTAGTGACGTTATTGCTGGTTGTGTGAACTCTCTTCGCAGGTCACAGATCACTAAGGTCACATTTGAGGGAAAAATGTTCATAGTTCACGTCACCATCACCGAGGTTAGTACTGCTAATTATAATAATGATAATGATAATAATTGTAATAATTAATAATACAAAATGATAATTGTAATAATAATAATAAGCAAGCTATCAATGGTAGTAGTAATAATAGTAATAATTGACATGGTAATAAGAATAATAATAATAACAACACTGATAATAATAAAAATAATAATAATAATAATAACAATTATACAAATTATTCTAGTCATAGTCATTCCAGATGTCAATAACTGTCTCTGGAAATTTGTTATCTTATTCATTCATTCATTCTGAGAATTCATGCCCCTTCAAGATATCTGCTCAGAGGTCCGCTCTGTGCAAAACAATACACAGTAAGCTAGAAGAGTCACACACGTGGAAGTCCAGGGATGGGCAGTAATTTAATTGGTGTAATTGAAATTACGTAATTTGAATTACAATTGTAATTGGTAATTTGTAATTTGTTGCTCTGGATCAATGTAATTTGTAATTTGTAATTGAATTACATTTTTTCATGTAATTTGTAATTTAAAATTACATCTGTAAAATCAAATTACTTTGAAAAACTAGAACCAGAGACTCCACAACCAGACCAGTTTTGAAAGCATCTTTTCGTTATCTTGATCACCTTCACTATAGTATTTCTGGAATGAAAAATAGTAACACTGAACTCTGAATGCTTTAACAAAATTGGAGCCATTGTATACAATTTTGTCATGACATTGTGTCAGACCGAGATCATAATGTATTACATAGATGAGTTGCGCTACTCCATCACACGTGTGTGATCCAACAAGACGTCTGCATGCTAAGGCAACTGAGCGTCGCTCAAATGCACATGCATCGATCCAATTACAGGTTACTCCCATGTAGGGCTAACTTCTGTGTTTAGTAGACCAGACATCTGCAATTAAAGATATTATTTATACAATTTAATTTTGCACTTCATCTGCGTTGGTAGGCTACGCAAACTCATTATAGTTTTGCAAGCATGATTGTATGGTCAAACAGATACCGATTATCGGATAACCTGTTCGAACAGTTGATACTTCTTAGAGAATATTAAATAAACAGCTTCAAACACTCTAATACAAATGAACAGTGGAAATAAAGCATGTGTTTCCTGACTGAATTTCTTGACCCAAACTATGCATGTAATTTGTAATTTGATGTAATTGAAATTACGTAATTTGTAATTTGTAATTTCCCGAAAATTTCTAAAGTAATTTGTAATTTGTAATTCAATTACATTTTCCCAAGTAATTTGTAATTTGTAATTCAATTACATTTCACTGTGTAATTTGCCCATCCCTGCGTGGAACCAACCAACGAATGGATTCCCGTCGAAAGCTGACAGATGGCTTGGATGTTCGGAGTCTCTGGTAAAATAATAGTCATAATAAAATTTGAAATAGCGATAATAATAAAGATATTAATAATGAACCAAAACTATCTACTACACATGAATTAACTCCGTTACTGCCTTATACTTGGTAACATGGGTGGTGCCAGTCCAAAGCACTAAGAAGGGAGGAGGTTGACACCAATCATTTATTACACAGCATTGTTAAACCGAAACTGCTACTGTTTTACCCTTGCAGTCTCAGTACAATGAATCCAGCTTGACTACGTTTTTACGGAGAGTAAGTGTCATAGCTCGGCTTTGGTATTTGGCGGTTTTTGGTCTAACCCACTTACAGCTTTGAAGTTACAGGCATTTAGGGTATGGGCTTTTCTTTTTAATAAAGGGCTTTTGGAGTATCAGCTTTGAAGGTGTAACAACTAGAAAGTTGTCAACATACATTTCTGACCATTATGATACATCAAGACAGGGGAGCGTGAGTTGCATTTGACCTCCTCCTGCTACACCTACAAGAAAGCGTTTCGGGCCGTATTCTAAGAGGCACGATTTTGGATGTTCTAAGTGCCCTTGTATTCTTCAAAGGGCTGTACAAGTAGCCACATACATACATTCAGATATACATACATACACACATGCATGTATAGATACATGCACAATTGCACATGCATACATACATACACACACTTACATATGCAGACATGAATACATGCAAGCAGACATACACGCACATACATATACAAGACATACATCATGCCTGCATACACACATTCATACACACATACACACACACACACACACACACACACACACACACACACACACACACACACACACACACACACACACACACACACACACACACACACATGATAGTGTTGGTTTTAGTGCCTTATGATGCTAGACTGGTTTTCTTTCCTTACAGCAAACAACAGGTGTTCTGGGTTACGCCAGCACCAGCCTGGTACTCATCACACATATTAATCTAACACTCGTGACCGTTTTGTGTTGTGTAGTAGCATGTGGAATGCACCGTGTTATATAATATATAATATAAGGACGCGCATGTGAAGACAACCACTTGCATACACTCGCTTGCACGCACGCACAAAACCGCAAATACATGCATGCAAATGCAATGCACAAATGCACATCGCTTTTGCAAGGTTCTTATAGTTGATTCTGAAGAAGCCCAGATGCTGGTTATTAATTTATCGTTTAGCGTCGTAAATTATTCGCCAGTCGTAGCACATTTTTTTATTAAACCAGGGCATAGCCATTGCAGTCAAACAAGTAGTCAGTGCAGGGGCGATTTTATGCCCCAAATATAATTATTCTCGGCAGGGCAAAAATTCTGGCAGCGTTGTGACAGGGTAAAGGCTGTTTTACCAGGGCCTTTGAACTGGCTTGCCACGATGTATCGCCGCCACTGGTCGTAGCATATCGGTTCAACGGCAAAATTAATTTCAACGTTATTCAATGTTAAATTTAATAAGGGAAACAATCAGAATAGAAATTTCGTAGAAAGAAGCATTAATATGGGGGGGGGGGGGTGTTTAAATCTAGTATTTGGGGACTTGAATTAGTTCCCTTCTTGAGTGGAATTGCATTTCGATTGGTTGTTTTCAGTGGCGTAACGATGTGGGGGGGGGGGCAGAGGGGCAACCGCCCCCGGGCGCAGCATCAGAGAGGCGCAAAATTAGCTTTCAGTGGTACACAGTACTATGACAAGAACGATTAAAAGTCAACAAGAAAAGTGGGCGCTGAAAAATTTCGTTATGCCACTGGTTGTTTTGATAAACACGTCCTAAATAACAATTTATGTTGTCATTTTAAAATAATAATAATAATAATCTGTTCTTTATTGAAGCGCCTGACAAACGCACTGCGCTGTACATTTACATGTTATGCAATTTAAATCTTAACTACTAACAGAACAGACAGCTTACAATACAACGGCGCTAATAGCAGCCTACAAAGCATATCCGCCCTACGGGGCTCGAACTCGGTACCTCTCGGTCTGTGTGCCAGATGTTATCCAATGCGCCATGGGCCCCCGCATTATGAATGCAGTCAATCAATCAATTTTCGTTTATGAGGTTGATAAGAACGCAGCTTGTTACATTCGTCGATCTTATTACAGGTTTAATGGCCTACATCCATTTCGTAAAAGCACGCGTGTATTTTAATTTAGAACAATGTAATGGTCGAATAATTCACGACGCTGAAACGATGGATTATCCCAGGTGTTTAATCATACATGAAAGACTGTCTTGAAGACTTTCTTATTTCCTCGGGGCTGTCACGCTGAGAACGCCTCTGAAAAGCTAGTACTGTAAGAGGCGTTTTACATATAATATTCTCAGATACGAATCATACGATACGATATATACATAGCCCCAAAGTACCTGTGTGAATCTATTTTGCCGGCCGATCTCGACCTTTATGCTCCCAGGGCTTCTTTTAGTGAGCAGTTCTACACAAAATGTGCAGTTCTAAATGAATTTGTGCAGCTGTAAAAGCATCTTTGTGCAGTTAAAAATAGCTAAAAAAAGGTCATTGGGAATAATTTACCATGGCTTTTTGAAAAAGAGAGAAGGGGTTGTGCAATTCTGAAAATTCCTTAAAAAGCCCTGATAATGCTCCTCGGGTTAGGCCCAGACCCGAGCGTTTGTCTGCATTGACCCCCGTCACTGTGGAACGACATCCCTCCCTCCCTCCCTCATTTCGGACTGGAAGGACCCTGAGAGAAAAGACCAGATTAAAGGCACATCCCTGCTCCCTTTAATCCTTTAATCTCGTCTTCGCAATGGGACAGCCTCTGATTGTTATAGACTGCGAGAGGCAGGCGCGTGAGAAACTCTCAAATACGATACAATACATACGGTTGCATGCAAACACTTTCACAATCTGACACGCACTCTTGCACACCAACCGCATACACTTTTTGTTCCTCGTGTGCGAACAGCCATAGCCCAGTCCCGTGCCTTTGCCTGCATTCGCCCTTCGTTATGGAATCAACTTCCCCTTTGTTCGCTCCACCATACTATCCGGTGGTCTTGCTACATCTTTTCGCTACGTCAAAACTCGTCTTTATTCTCGAGGACTTTCGCAGTGGGAGCTTTTCAGATTGGTGTGCACTGTGAGAAGCGCTTTATAAATCTTTAAATACAATACAATGGGGCGCGGTGGTGTAGGGGTATGTTCGGTGCCTTGAAGCCGGAGGGTTGCGCGTTCGAATCCACCTCAAGCCGCCGCGTAGGGACCCTGGGCAAGTCCTTCACTCGCAATTGCTCATGCGCTTCGGCGTGAAACTCCGATTCAGTGTCCGCGCTGTAGTCGGGAGCGCCTCTGAATAGAAATCTTGAAGGGGTGCTCCAACAAGTACTCATACATACATACATACATACATACATACAATACAAAAAATACAATACAATACAATTGCACACACACACACACACACACACACACACACACACACACACACGTAGGCCTACGCATGCAACATCGTACACCACTGCATACGCAGTCGTATCGGTGGTACGTATAACAATGTGAATTTCGGTGATATGTGGTTTGTGAATATTGTTTGTGCAATGACTTTAGTTTGTGTTCGTTAGTGTACGTCTTGCACGTTTGTGTGTCACGCATTCATAGTTACGTTGCACGACTTATATATAGGGGTGCTCAATAGCATAGTGGTAAGCATGTTGGACTGTCAGTTGGAGGTAAGGGGTTCAAATCCCCACCAGGGCAGAAATTTGTGTCACGATTTCTGCTCATGCGTCCCCTAGCCAACTCAGTTACGATGAGTACACTGACCGTACACTGTCGGTGGGAAGATGAGACTGCGAGGGAGAGGACTAGTTACCCGTTCTCATATGCCGAGGCTAAGAAAATGATGTCGTTGACACTTCATACCCATTCATGGCTGTGTCTTGGGATTGCTCTTCTCCTTCCAAGAGAATAAGTTAATCATTTCTAAGTTACGGACTAGCAGTACTAGGATGAAACATTAAGCTGGCGGTTATTGGTTCTTTTATATATATATAGGACGAGTGCAAGGCAACAAAAGGTGTTTAAGGGACTGCTCTTTCTTATTTATTTATTTTACAAAAATTTAATATAGCGCCAAGAAAAAGATGTTTAAAGGACTGCTCGTCTTCTTTTAGGTGTCACTAGACCATAGTGTAATTTAGTACCAAATTGTATGACGTAATATTTGAAATTTAATGACAGAATATTATGACTTAATGACAAAATGTTTCAATTTAATCACAGAAATGTATGTCCTAATGACTGAATATTACAACTTAATGACAGAATATTATGACTTAATGACAAAATCTTGGTATTTAATGACATAACTGTATGACTTAATGACGGAATATTGTGGTTTAATGACTGAATTTTATTAATTTAATGACCGTATCATAAAATTGTTTTTGCCTTTTGTAGAAGAAGCATCTCGTTGGATATAAGTGTCCAACGTTAGCCGCCTGCAAACACCTCTGGAAGTGTGCCGTTGAGCAACGCTACTTCTTTACGTAGGTCTAATATTCCGTCATTAATAATAATAATAATAATAATATAATATCTTTTGTTTAATGAAGTGCCTGACAAACGCACTGTGCTGTACATGTACATGTTATGACGATTAAACAATTATTCACAAGAACACAAATTACAGAAGACATAAATCAACAAAGTTGCAGCCGTGCAAGGTGCAAGCTCATTGTAATTTTTCTGCCACCTAGGGAATGATGTCAAGGGGACCTTATGGAAATCGATCGGGGTCCATGAAAACTTCAGGCAAAAGTGTTATCCATTATGCTATCCCCCCTGTAAAAACTGTCATTAAATCATAATATTAAGTTATGGAGTCATGATTCTTTTTGTAATATGGTAATTTCTTGAGTAAGTGGACCAGAAGTAAAGCAACATTGAAATCTAATGATTTTGCAATTCATTCATATTGTGATGATGACAAGGGCGTATTTAGGGGGTGGTATTACCGGTTCAAACCCCAACCCCCAACCCCAATAAGTTTCTGAAATTTTTATATGGTTTTACATGAGAAATACCAAAAAACCTTACTTTTTGCGACCGTCTCCAATGGACCCTCCTCCCCGAAATCTTAAAACCCCCTCCGAAATTTTTTCCTGGCTACGCCCCTGGATGATGATGATGAGTTCTCTGCCTGGCTTTTATGCCACCTGGGGATGAGATGAGTAAGGTGGTTACCCGTTGCCTTCCTCACAGACAATTGTGGGTGAGCAACTTGTCCAGGGTCGCTACGCATTGGCTCGAGATAGATTCGAACCTACGACCCTCAGGTTACAAGACACAGAACATACCGCTACACCACCGCGTCCCATTAAAATGTTTATAAAGGTGTTTTATATAAACCTGTTACTTGTTTGCTCGAATGGTGACTTCGGATGATACAACAGCAGATCCGAACCACAATGTTTATATAGCGTCATGTAAAACGTTTATGAAGGTGTTTAATATCAACCGTCCCTATTGTTCAAAATCGACGGTTGATTCAACTGAAACCATAGTCAAATTATGGTATGCAAGCAAGTGAAACATGGATGAATCTTAACCCTTAAACCGCCGGAACCGCACCCGTGCGGTTCCCATGGAAATTTAGCAGAACGCCGGAACCGCCTATAGCCGGTGACACATATCTGTTGAACGCCGGTTCCGCCTATAGATATAAATACATATATACAAACATATATACATATGCAAATATATATATATATATATCCAAAAATATATACATATATGTATATATATAAGTATATACATATTTACATATGTATATATA
This sequence comes from Aporrectodea caliginosa, assembly GCA_020284085.1. NCBI lineage: Eukaryota > Metazoa > Annelida > Clitellata > Crassiclitellata > Lumbricidae > Aporrectodea > Aporrectodea caliginosa. Next base: position 670,596 of record JACEVL010000335.1, on the reverse strand, counting down.
TATTTACATATGTATATATATATATATAATATATATATGTATATATATGCATATGTATATATAAATATACATATATATGTGTAAGTATATATATGTATATATATAAGTATATACATATTTACATATATATATATATGAGTATATATGTATATATATACATATGTATATATATACATATATGTATATACATACATATATATATGTAGGTATATATATATGTATATATATATATAAAGTATATACATATTTACATATGTATATATATATACATATGTAAATATGTATATACATATATATACATACTTACATATATATGTATATATATACATATGTAAATATGTATTTATATACATATATATACATATACATGTATATATACATATGTAAATGTATATACTTAAATATATATACAATTATACATATATATATATATATATATACTTACACATATATATACATATATATATGTATATATATACATATGTAAGTATATTGCAACAAGAAAGTATTTGGCGTCCGGGGTGCATGAACCCCATGAAGTATGTGGCGGTTTAAGGGTTAAGTTTAGTCCTGATTGGTCTTACGCGGCGTATGACCAATGACATGGTATACGATTGGTTAGAATGGTTGCAAAAGACACCTTTAAAACGTTGTCAAACAATGCTATATAAGCATGGGCCATTGATGGGACTCAGTAGTTCTGGTTATGTGGCCGTTAGCTTGGGTGATCTCATTGCAACGCATAGAGTATGGGTTCGATCCTCCTCCTCCGAGACGTTTACTGTGTAGGGACGTTGAGCAAGTCCTTTACTCACAATTGCTCAGCGCCATCGATTGATGCTTCGGCTTTCTTTACTCATCGTACCGTTAAGGAACACAGTGTGGTCGATTGTTTTAAACGATCTCTTAGACACCCTTAAAACATTGTAACCGATACTATATTATTTGGGACACGGTGCTTTGTATTAATCGTGTGTGCAGTAGTGTGACTAGGACTTTTCGTTTTTAGCCTGGACCATGGCGAGTGGTAGCTTCGCCACTGATCGTACTCGGTCATTGCCAGTCCCAAGCTTGGATAAAGGAGGAGGGCGACGCTGATGATCTTTGTTATCACATAGTGTCGTTAAACTGAAAACTACTCCTAGTGTGGTAGCACGAGCCTATAGTGGGGAAGCTTGATTTATTTAGGGGGGGGGGCTTTAGCTTCGTTTTGGAGTTGGAGTTTAAGATCCCAAGCCCAACGCTAGTTACGCCTCTGTGAATGGGTGCAAAAACAACTAAGGGGACGCTGTTTGCGATTGGTTAAGGCGATCGCGTTACACACCTTTAAAACGGTTGACGCCGATGGTATAAATATAAGACGCGACGAATTTCAATTTAGTTTTTTAAATAATTATAAGAGCTGTAATATGCCAAAACTAATCTTTGTCGGCGGCAACGGCCTATGTTGTCATAAGCTGCCGTTAAACTGAGGACTCTTTGAATTTAGTTATAGAATGGAATGGATCCTCAGTTTAACGTAAATCATTCCGTACAATGGTATTATCAGAAACTAACCATCTGAATTTAAATCGAATTTATCTATACTGGGATTGGTTAGAGTAGGATTGCGAACCTTTTGTAAGGTGCGTAGCAAAATGCCGCTAAAACATTTAAAAAATACCTTAGTCTGCCCCTCAGAATTTTGTAGTATGTAATTGTTTGTCTAATGTTGGTTTTAATGGACAAAGCGTTTCAGAAAATTAAAATTAAAAGACATCATTTCAAAGATGTCTTTAGAACGGTGTTTCAATAAAGTCCTTCATAAAAGAAAATGCAGATTCCTACGGTGATTTTGTATTTCTAAGTTTGAAATTTTGGGAGACACTCCAAATTCCGTGTGCCCAAAAAATTTGACTGCTTGCCACTTTGGGCCCATAAGTTCGCTGTCCCTGGGTTAGAGCCATTGCCTTCTCGATGCAGTATCTAAAAGGCAATGTTAGATCGATCGGCTTAGACACCTGTAAAACGTTGTCAGCCGATGGTATAAATAGAAGACGCGACGCTTCTGAATTTAAGTCGAATTTATCTTTAGTGGGATTGGTTAGTGCGATTGTCTTCGACACCTTTAAAACGGTGTCTACAGATGCTATATAAGGATGGGATGGACCACGGTCGGCGAATGATGAAAAAGTTCTTATAACTGGGAAGTGTTGAATGGGTGTATACTGTATACCATTGGTTGGAGCGTTTGACTTGTAACGCGTAGAGTACGGGTTCGATCCTCCTCCTCTGAGATGGTTACTGTGTAGGGACCTTGAGTAAGTCCTTCACTCACAATTAAAGGGGGGGCCAGATAGCACATTGGATAACATCTGGCGTAGAGAGCGAGAGGTACCGAGTTCGAGCCCCCGTTGGGCGGATATGCTTTGTAGGCTGCTATTAGCGCCGTTGTATTGCAGGCTGTCTGTTCTGTTAGTAGCAGTGTTACCACTCAACATTTTTGGAAAAACATAGATATCCGCTAAAAAAATAACATAGAAAAACATAGACACGGTTTTTAAGGAATTGCGTGTAAAATCAGAGCTTTTGTTGAGCGTGGAGGTCCAAAAAAAGTCAAAATGTTAGAATTTTTTCAAAAATCTTCCCAAAAAAAGTTGACAAGCAAAAAAAAAACGCCATCACATTCCAAGAAATATCACTCAAATCGCAATAACAATTGCTGAAAAAGCACTTTTTTTTATAGAAATTGCTCAAAAAAACTAACTTTTTAGCTTCCATGAAAAAAACAGATTTCTGGGGAAAAAACATAGAAACATAGACGAGGCCAAAAAAACATAGATCTTGGAGGAAAAACATAGGAGTGGTAACACTGGTTAGTAGTTAAGATTTAAATTGCATAACATGTAAATGTACAGCGCAGTGCGTTTGTCAGGCGCTTAATAAAGAAAAGATATTATTATTATATTATTACAATTGCTCAGCGCCATCGACTGATGCTTCGTCATTAGGTAGTGGTGATTAATAAGCGCATAATAATAATTGATATAATAATAATTATGATATGATTTTCGGTGTTGTTGCTGACAGGTTACAGTCTTCAAAAGATGTTCCACGTGTGACATCTGGCGGAGGAATATTCAGCCGAGGGTCCAGGTTTCGATTCAGGTATTCAACAAAGTTTCCGTCTCGCCAGCATGCCAGACTGTACATAAATTATGTACATGAAGTATATATGTAAATTTTGTGCATAAATTATATACACGAATTACATAAATGATGTACATAAGTGATGTTCAAAGATTCCATGTAAATTATGCGCATAAATTATGTATGTAAATTATGTTCTTGAATTATTTATTCAGCAAGTACAATACATGATACTCCTCTTTGCAATAAAACAGCAAGTACAGTATACACTACCCTTCCTTACAGTAGAACAGCAAGTACACGTACAATACAGGAGAGGAGTATCTGTTGAAGTGGTGCTATATCACATTACAGCATTACACAAGTAACAAGCAGTCAATTATGTACATGAATTATGTACGTGAATTATGTACGTGAATTATTTATGTAAATTATGTACATAATTATTATGTACGTGAATTATTTATGTAAATTATGTACATAAATTATGTACGTGAATTATTTATGTAAATTATGTACGTGAATTATTTATGTAAATTATGTACATAATTATTATGTACGTGAGTTATTTATGTAAATTATGTACGTGAATTATATATGTAAATTATGTACATAATTATTATGTACGTGAATTATTTATGTAAATTATGTACATAAATTATGTACGTGAATTATTTATGTAAATTATGTACATAATTATTATGTACGTGAATTATTTATGTAAATTATGTACATAAATTATGTACGTGAATTATTTATGTAAATTATATACATAAATTATGGACGTGAACATGTGCATGAGTTAATGTGCTTTGGTGTGTTTTGCAGTGGAAGATGTGAGAAGGAAGCGTACAATGACAGCAGCCTTGAACGAGACGAACCACCGAGATTTGTCAGGTATCATTATTAGTCTTATTATTATTATAACTCTTTTCAATAAGTCTTTTTAGTAACTCTTTTCAATAACTCTTTTCAATAACTCTTTTCAATAACTCTTTTTAGTAACTCTTTTCAATAACTCTTTTCAATAACTCTTTTCAATAACTCTTTTCAATAACTCTTTCAATAACTCTTTTCAATAACTCTTTTCAATAACTCTTTTCAATAACTCTTTTCAATAACTCTTTTCAATAACTCTTTTCAATAACTCTTTTCAATAACTCTTTTCAATAACCCTTTTCAATAACTCTTTTCAATAACTCTTTTCAATATCTCTTTTCAATAACTCTTTTCAATTACTCTTTTCAATAACTCTTTTCAATAACTCTTTTCAATAACTCTTTTCAATGACTCTTTCAATAACTCTTTTCAATAACTCTTTTCAATAACTCATTTCAATAACTCTTTTCAACAACTCATTTCAATAACTCTTTTCAATAACTCTTTTCAATAACTCTTTTCAACAACTCTTTTCAATAACTCTTTTCAATAACTCTTTTCAAAAACTCTTTTCAATAACTCTTTTCAATAACTCTTTTCAATAACTCTTTTCAACAACTCTTTGCAATAACTCTTTTCAATAACTCTTTTCAACAACTCTTTTCAATAACTCTTTTCAATAACTCATTTCAATAACTCTTTTCAATAACTCTTTTCAACAACTCTTTGCAATAACTCTTTTCAATAACTCTTTTCAACAACTCTTTTCAACAACTCATTTCAATAACTCTTTTCAATAACTCTTTTCAATAACTTTTTCAACAACTCATTTCAATAACTCTTTTCAATTACTCTTTTCAATAACTCTTTTCAACAACTCTTTTCAATAACTCTTTTCAATAACTCTTTTCAACAACTCTTTTCAACAACTCATTTCAATAACTCTTTTCAATAACTCTTCAATAACTCTTTTCAATAACTCTTTTCAATAACTCTTTTCAATAACTCTTTTCAATAACTCTTTCAATAACGCTTTTCAATAACGCTTTTCAATAACTCTTTTCAATAACTCTTTTCAATAACTCTTTTCAATAACTCTTTTCAACAACTCTTTTCAATAACTCTTTTCAACAACTCATTTCAATGACTCTTTTCAATAACTCTTTTCAATAACTCTTTCAATAACTCTTTTCAATAACTCTTTTCAATAACTCTTTTCAACAACTCTTTTCAACAACTCTTTTCAATAACTCTTTTCAATCTTTTCAACTCTTTTCAACAACTCTTTTCAATAACTCTTTTCAATAACACATTTCAATAACTCTTTTCAACAACTCTTTTCAATAACTCTTTTCAATAACTCTTTCCAACAACTCTTTTCAATAACTCTTTTCAACAACTCATTTCAATAACTCTTTTCAATAACTCTTTTCAATAACTCTTTTCAACAACTCTTTTCAACAACTCTTTTCAACAACTCATTTCAATAACTCTTTTCAATAACTCTTTTCAACAACTCTTTTCAATAACTCTTTTCAATAACTCATTTCAATAACTCTTTTCAACAACTCTTTTCAATAACTCTTTTCAATAACTCTTTTCAACAACTCTTTTCAATAACTCTTTTCAACAACTCATTTCAATAACTCTTTTCAATAACTCTTTTCAATAACTCTTTTCAACAACTCATTTCAATAACTCTTTTCAATGACTCTTTTCAACAACTCTTTTCAACAACTCTTTTCAATAACTCTTTTCAATATCTCTTTTCAACAACTCTTTTCAACAACTCATTTCAATAACTCTTTTCAATAACTCTTCAATAACTCTTTTCAATAACTCCTTTCAATAACTCTTTTCAATAACTCTTTTCAATAACGCTTTTCAATAACGCTTTTCAATAACGCTTTTCAATAACTCTTTTCAATAACTCTTTTCAATAACTCTTTTCAATAACTCTTTTCAATAACTCTTTTCAACAACTCTTTTCAATAACTCTTTTCAATAACTCTTTTCAATAACTCTTTTCAATAACTCTTTTCAATAAGTCTTTTCAATAACTCTTTTCAATAACTCTTTTCAATAACTCTTTTCAATAACTCTTTTCAACAACTCTTTTCAACAACTCTTTTCAACAACTCATTTCAATAACTCTTTTCAATAACTCTTTTCAATAACTCTTTTCAATAACTCATTTCAATAACTCATTTCAATAACTCATTTCAATAACTCATTTCAATAACTCTTTTCAATAACTCTTTTCAATAACTCTTTTCAATAACTCTTTTCAATAACTCTTTTCAATAACTCTTTTCAATAACTCTTTTCAATAACTCTTTTCAATAACTCTTTTCAACAACTCATTTCAATAACTCTTTTCAATAACTCTTTTCAATAACTCCTTTCAATAACTCTTTTCAATAACTCTTTTCAATAACTCTTTTCAATAACTCTTTTCAATAACTCTTTTCAATAACTCTTTTCAATAACTCTTTTCAATAACTCTTTTCAATAACTCGTTTCAATAACTCTTTTCAATAACTCTTTTCAATAACTCTTTTCAATAACTCTTTTCAATAACTTTTTTCAATAACTCTTTTCAACAACTCTTTTCAACAACTCTTTTCAATAACTCTTTTCAACAACTCATTTCAACAACTCTTTTCAATAACTCTTTTCAATAACTCTTTTCAATAACTCTTTTCAATAACTGTTTTCATTAACTCTTTTCAATAACTCTTTTCAATAACTCTTTTCAATAACTCTTTTCAATAACTCTTTTCAATAACTCTTTTCAATAACTCTTTTCAACAACTCTTTTCAATAACTCTTTTCAATAACTCTTTTCAATAACTCTTTTCAATAACTCTTTTCAATAACTCTTTTCAACAACTCTTTTCAACAACTCTTTTCAATAACTCTTTTCAATAACTCTTTTCAATAACTCTTTTCAATAACTCTTTTCAATAACTCTTTTCAATAACTCTTTTCAATAACTCTTTTCAACTCTTTTCAACAACTCTTTTCAATAACTCTTTTCAATAACTCTTTTCAATAACTCTTTTCAATAACTCTTTTCAATAACTCTTTCAATAACTCTTTTCAATAACTCTTTTCAATAACTCTTTTCAATAACTCTTTTCAATAACTCTTTTCAATAACTCTTTTCAATAACGCTTTTCAATAACTCTTTTCAATAACTCTTTTCAATAACTCTTTTCAATAACTCTTTTCAATAACTCTTTTCAACAACTCTTTTCAACAACTCATTTCAATAACTCTTTTCAATAACTCTTCAATAACTCTTTTCAATAACTCCTTTCAATAACTCTTTTCAATAACCTTTTTCAATAACTCTTTTCAATAACTCTTTTCAATAACTCTTTTCAATAACTCTTTTCTATAACTCTTTTCAATAACGCTTTTCAATAACTCTTTTCAATAACGCTTTTCAATAACTCTTTTCAATAACTCTTTTCAATAACTCTTTTCAATAACTCTTTTCAATAACTCGTTTCAATAACTCTTTTCAATAACTCTTTTCAATAACTCTTTTCAACAACTCTTTTCAATAACTCTTTTCAACAACTCATTTCAACAACTCTTTTCAATAACTCTTTTCAATAACTCTTTTCAATAACTCTTTTCAATAACTCTTTTCAATAACTCTTTTCAATAACTCTTTTCAATAGCTCTTTTCAATAACTCTTTTCAATAACTCTTTTCAATAGCTCTTTTCAATAACTCTTTTCAATAACTCTTTTCAATAACGCTTTTCAATTTAACTCTTTTCAATAACGCTTTTCAATAACTCTTTTCGTCATTGTTGCCTCATCATTATCATTATTATAATTAATATTGGTTATACCTGATGATGATTGAGATAGTAAAGTATTGCCATCCATGGCTTAAACCGCTGATTTATTTCCTCTCCTAATTCTTCTTTAAATTTCAACACTACAGATGAATCTTTTGTTAAACAGGACTTCATCAAATCCTCAGTTTGCCCAACGCTACAGCAGTCTGCGGTCTGGGTCGGTCCCAACGACGTTCAATGTTCTTGGTCTAAGTGAAGAAAGTCGTAAGTGCAATATCTTCATCATAGGTGTAGTGGAATTACTGATGTTCTGGTTGTAATTGTAGTTGAGTTACAAATGTTCAGATTTTAACTGTGGTGAAATTACAAATGTTCAGATTTTAATTGTAGTGAAATTACAAATGTTTTGATTGAAATTACTGTAAAATTACACGAGTTCTCATTATAGGTATTGTAGATTTACAGTTGTGCTATTTGTAACTGTAGTACAATTACAAATGTTATAAATTGTAATCCTAATATAATTACGTCTATATTCAAGGTAATTCAGTTGTCATTGAGATATAATTACGAATGCCATAATGGTAATTTAAGCATAATTACAAATATCCCGATCGTAACCATACCCGATTTACATTTGCACATGTAGTAACAGGTCCATCACTTCTCTTTCCAGTGGATAGCCTTAACTACCGACAAGGCCAGTGGCGTTCGCTGGACGACTTCTCGCGCACCTCAACCCCCCGCCGAACAATGGACTTGACCGATCACATGATCCCGGAAGAGCCGAGCTACGACGTCATCGACAGCTTCCCGGGTCCGTGCCGCTCCCCTCCGAAGATGAACCGCAGCGCCGACCCACACCACCACCACCACCACCACCACCAGTACGAGGAACCCGCTCGCCACCACCAGACCTTCCGGGCGACGGATTTCGACGCCGCATCCTTGGAGGGCTTCGAGCCGGACGCCGCTGTCCGCCGCCGTATCCACCACGCCTCGGATGACGTCCAGGATAATAACCTCATTAACTCGCAGCTCCAGGAGATGCAAGCGTCCGCGGGACTCGATTCCGGGACCTCCGGGACGTCGTCGTTACGGAACGGGCTGGCCGCGGGGGTGGTACCCGGAGCGGAGACGGGGTCTACGACGTGCCGGCTGGTCGTGTTCTGGACTTTTGTTTTCACGATATTCCTTCTTGGGGTCGTCGTCGTAGTCGCAATCTTTCGCGTTCCGGGTCTTGTTTCTTCCGGGGGTCGAGACGGTCTTCCGGACCTTCAGGAGATCGAACCGGAGCAGTACGATCGATCGGTGGACTGACTCGGATCGCCTCTTCGATCGTTCTTCGCTCAAACCGAGCGAAATTGCTGAAGGTTCCTATCTGCTGCTACTTACACGGGAACCTCTTTCGACTCACGCTCGTTGGTTTTTTCCACACAGGCGCACGAATCTGGGATGTGTCTCAATGTCCTGATTCTGTCATTGTTACGTGGGTAAATATGTGGTTTACTCGCGTAGCATCGCACCAATTACGTTCTCAGTTTGTGTTCAAGTGGTACGGGTTTGTTGGTCTCGCGTGCCAAAATGTTTGTAGTGATTCCGCGTGTCGAGGAGCGGATTTGGATTTGGCGTCGTTTTTACTCTTTACCTGTGAACCTCAGGTGTTGCGACGTTCTGTAAGTTGCATCTTGGTGTAGATGAGCCACTGGTTTCACTAGGGATGAGCCGATTATCCGTTCGGTAATCGGTTCGGGCCGGATTTTGCACTAATCGGTATTAATCGGAATCGGCGATCCCAGGTCTTAAAATCCGAAAAACAAAAAGTTATATTTTTGAATAATTTAATTAATACAAAAATAGTAACCCTCTTTGGCGACCTCCTAAGGTAATATTTAATCTTAAACATTGAAAGTCTGTGTAAAATAATAAAATTGTGAGTCGACTCGTCATCAAAATGGCGAACAGTCGCGTTTTAGTGACAAACAGTGCCTAGAACCAACTAAAAGTGAATATTGCCCATTAATCGGATCGGAATCGGCGAAACATTCTGGCCAACTAATCGGAAATCGGCAAAATATGCCAATCGGCTCATCCCTAGTTTCTACCTGTTACCTGTGTACGACGTGTAGCCTCGTTTTTACAACATACCTGTTCAGCTCAGGTGTGAGCAGAGTTCTTGGAGTACACGGAGATATGACCCTCTAATGTCCAAGACCCTTTGTTAGAAGATGCTTTGCTAGAAGTGGTGCTGCTGGAGACGTAGTAGTTCTTGGCCCGGTTTGCAAGGTTCTGTTGTTTAAAGGGATTCGCCGAACATGGGACGCGGTGGTGTAGCGGTATGTTCTGTGCCTTGTAACCGGAGGGTCGCAGGTTCGAATCTACCTTAGCCACTGCGTAGCAACCCTGAACAAGTTGCTCACCCACAATTTTCTGTGAGGAAAGCAAAGGGGAAACCACCTCACTCATCTCATCCCGGGTGGCATAAAAACTAATAGACCTGCCTTTGGGAAGAGAATTCAAAATCATCATTGAACGTGGTGGTATCATCTCGCCCTTACCTATCGCTAGGTGGCTTGACTGTTTTTATTTTGTTGAACTCTTGGACTTCCATTTAGTATCTGTGGCCAGCCTCTATGACATGACACAACGCTCGTGAATAAGATAGTGCCCCGTGCTTACTTTAAAGTAGAGCTGTAGAACTTTCCAACATTGCGAATGACCACAACACTCAGGGCCACCCTTTGACATGACACAACGCCCGTGAATAATCTGGGGCCCTGCGTTTATGTGTTAGAAATTTCTGCGATATAGATTGCTACAACACACAGAAGTTGCACAGTGAAAATGAGGCGTATCACAGTGCTCTTGTATAAGCTGGGGCCCTGCGTTTAGCTGTTAGAGTGTCATATCTTGGTGTACTCTTATGATCTCTGAGGTCGCGTATAACCTGCGTACTTACTTAAAGATCACCGATTGTCTGCTTGCACACTCAACCCGTGTACCAATTGTGTCTTAGCAGTTTCTAATCTTCTCCGTGTACGCGTTGACTTTACGCCGGACGGAATTTCGCATTTACAAAGTAGCGGTCGACTGCTTGCAAGAATTTCGTCGGTACTACTAGAGTTTTTTCACAGTTCGACTGATTAGTGATCTCTCTGCTTTTTAATTTATTAGCGTCTAGTAAAAGTCTGTTTCGCTCGTTAACAGCTTTATGTGGATATTTCTCTTGTGAGAATTTCACGCAGATTTTCTCTTGGGGTAATTTTATGATGATTGTCTTTGGAGAACTTTTGTTGATTTTCTCTGGGAAGGATTCGGTGTGGATTTCTTGTGGGAGAATTTTGTGTAGCTTTTTCTCGTGGGAGAATTTTTTTTAGATTTTCTCTTAGGAGAATTTTGTTGATATTCTCTGGGATGGATTCGGTGTGGATTTCTCGTGGGAGAATTTCGTGTGGAATTTCTCTTGGGAGAATTTCGTGTAGATTTTTCTTTTCGTGTAGATTTTGTCTAGGAAGAATTGAATGTGGATTTTTTCCGAGAGAATTTTTTTTGATATTCTTGGGAGAATTTTAGCGATTTTTACATCTATCTCTCTTAGACCGTTGTTGTATTCTGTGAATCTGTACTTTTCCTGCATTTTCTTTTTTATCGTCTCTCGCAGTTTGCGTCTATCTTCTTGCTGATCGTTTGTAAACTTAACGTAGCGTTGCTAGTGTCTATTCTCGGAGTTTTCTCTTGGAGAATTTCGTGTGAATTTTCTCTCGGGAGAAATTCATGTGGATTTTTTCCATGGAGAATTTCACGTGGATTTTCTCTAGCGGAATTTCACGTGGATTTTCTCTTGAGAGAATTTCGTGTGGATTTTCTCTCGCGAGAATTTAACGTGGAATTTCTCTTGGGGTGAATTTCACGTGGATTTTCTCTCGGGAGAATTTCGAGTGGATTTTCTCGTGAGTTTAATCTCTGTGCAGACTTTTTTTTGGCTTTTCGACGACTTTCCGGCGTTTTTTTAAATCGCCCGCTCAAGAACTAAGCAAGGAACATTCTGAGTTTTTAACGTCTGTTTTGCTTTTGTCAACGTTTGTCACTTGAACCCAATTGGCATTTCAAAGGAGGAATTTTTCTGCATGCTTGAAGCTTCGACCTGTTTGTATAGAAACTTCATTCCTATGACTGTGTAATTTGCACGTTGCTGCATGCAGGGAATGGAATCCATGGGTTGCTTTTCAAAGTGCTTACCCACCATAGGCTACCCCTCTCTAAGGTCTTAGTTAGTGGACTGATCTTCTGGATATTTAATAATAATAATAATAATAATAATAATAATAATAATAATAATAATAATAATAATAATTGTTTGTTATATTAAACTGACACACCGCAGTATGATTACAATTCAGTATGAACGGATGATCACAAGTTATTACAGGAGTCGCATTTAATTAGTTTTGGCAGCTATGCAAGGCGCCCATCACGTCCTACTGCTCATTTTACCAATGAAAGGCTTAGTCGACCTTTGGGAGGGTAGCGGGAGGCGATCCCGCGTTTGTGCTGATCATCTGCTCTTCATGCCAGAGTGTTACCATTACCCTAAACCCTCCTCCTGTTGATTGTTTGCCTAATATGTATATGCACCACAGTGCGTCTTTGTCAGCTGGTTAAATAAAGAGTATACCTACTTACTTTACGTGTAGACTAGAATGGTTTTCAGCCATGAACGTAAGAGCATTCCACATGCCAATTGGAAGAGTACTTAGCATTGAACAAAAGAGGGATTGGAACATTGTATGATCAATGAAAGAGCATTCCAAAGGTGGATGGAAAAAGTACTCAATCATGAACAAAAATAAGATTCCCACATTGGATTGGAACATTTTATAATGAAGTAAAGAGCATTCCAAAAGGGGATTGGAACATTTTATAATGCAGTAAAGAGCATTCCAAAAGCGAATTGGAACATTGAGCAAAGAGCATTCCAAAGTTGGATGTGAAAATTTTGATAATGAACGACAGTATATATTTATGTATATTGGTTTATTTCCACAAAGCAACAGGCATAATAACTCTGTAGGTGAACAATAACAGTTGACAGTATGGCTACTTATTGATGGGTTAATTAGTACATGTTTTTATACAACATTCTTGGAATAATGAGCATTCCAAGGGTGGATTGAAAAAGTACTTGATCTGAGAGAGGCATAATTTCTTTAATGAGGTGCTTTGTTAATTGATAATTACGCGTTTAGTGAGTTAAACAAACTGCCTGTTTTTTCTCGTTTAGGATAATCATGTGTGAACGATCTTCATAATTTTATACTCGCTGTTCAATTAAAATAAAAATAAATCGAGTTATTCTATGTTTTAATTTTTTGTAGCGCATGTTTTGTGAAAACTGCTCCGAGTTACTCAGAATGTGTATTAAAATCGAATGTGTTTTCATTATGTGTTTTTTACATGTTTTTTTCGTAGAGTTGTAGAACATTCTAGTTTGAAAGTTATGGTCATACGTGGGTTTAACTTTACGAGATATATTTAATTGTAATTACAACAGTTCTGTGTATTAAAGTCTATTGTTTTTTTTACTGGTACCATTGTTTCTCCTAGAGTTGTAACATTCTAGTTTGAAAGTTATGAGCATAAGTGGGTTAAACTATTCGAGATATATTTAATTGAAATTGTAATTACAACAATTCTGTGTATTAAAGTCGATTGTTTTTTACTGGTACCATTGTTTCTCTTAGAGTTGTAGCGAAGTTCTAGTTTGAAGTTATGGGAAGCATACATAGTTTAAATTAATCGAAATAAATTTAATTGTTATTGCAATCACGACAATTCCTATAGCATCATCAGTGTCTGGCTATTTCTAAGGTGCTTACAACGTCGGCTGTTAGCATAGCAAATACTACGCTTTGAATAGTAAATAGCTTTACATGTATTGTGTAACTACAACCAATCAACCGTTAACACTATTGGTCTCAACTAGTTAGGGTGTACCAGGTGCAAAATGTCAAGATTTTGGGGAGGGTTGACTTGGGGTTTTGTGCCACAGATCGTTGTCTCAAATGCACCATTTTGGAATGCTTCAAATTAAGCTATAGGCCTACTTTTTTCAGGGCAGAGGCCAAAAGACAACTCTCTATTTATTCCCAGATCCTTGTATAAAAATATTTACTAGTTTATTTAAAAAAATTTAAATTCTCTAATTAACTATCTGTGACACAAAACCCCGTTAGATAGCGGAGCTCTTAATAAAATAATGCATAGTAATAATTTGTCGGCTAACGGCGGCGGCTTAGGGGTATGATAGTAGCCAATCGGTTAAAGCGGTCGCCTAAGACACCTTTAAAACGGTGTCGACTGATAATATATAAAGGTGTGACACGCTAGTATTGATAATGTTTAGTAGTACTCGTGATGATCACTGCATTTGCGTTAGACACCTTTAAAATGGTGTAAAACAATACTATATTAAGATTGGCCACTGTAGCAGATTAGTTGCAACGGTTGAATTTTTTCTTGTAACGTGGAGAGTATAGGGGTTCGATCCTCCTCCCCTGAGATGGTTACTGTGTAGGAACCTTTAGCAAGTCCTTCACTCACAATTGCTCAGCGCCATCGATTGATGCTTCGTCATTAGATAGTGGTGCTTAATTATTGTGTAAGAATAAATTATGACAATAGAGCCAGCAGTATACAATGAGGTCATTTAAAGGGGTTTTGGTGTCTTTTAAAGAAAGTTAGATTCACGAGTATCTCAAGCAAAACATATCCTTTTAAAATCTGTCTCAGCTGTGGCTTTCAACTTTTTCTGTTTTCTGCTTTAATCGAGCTTTATACTGTTCTGGAATTTTGTATGTCTCTCAGTCGCATCGAGCTTTTCCAGGTGGAATTGGAAAATTTCCACTGAACGTATAAGTATTATTCCTTGGAACTTTTTTCGCAGCATTTCAGATGGTAATTTTCGAAGGAATTTCGTGTATTTCATGTGGATGTTTTCTGAGGAAATTCGTAATTTTCTGCTTTTCAAGGCTGTTCGTAATTTTCTGCTTCTCTGTAACTTTTACCAAGAAGTAAACGTTTAAAAGACGTTGTTACCGCAAATTTATCTACTCTTTGTGTTTTGGTTGGATAAATGATCAAAGCCGGTTAAAAGTGAGTTAATTAATCAAAGAAATTAAGGAGCGAATTCTAAAAGTTAGAAGAGCTGTCCCTTCAGCTTACCATGAGTTGGGCGCGGTGGTGTAGGGGTATGTTCGGTGCCTTGCAGCTGGAGGGTTGCGGGTTCGAATCCACCTCAAGCCGCCGCGTAGGGACCCTGGGCAAGTCCTTCACTCGCAATTGCTCATGTGCTTCGGCGTGAAACTCCGATGCAGTGTCCGCGCTGTAGTCGGGAGCGCCTCTGAGTAGAAATCTTGAAGGGGCGCTATATAAATATCTGAAATGAATGAATGAATGAATGAGTGGCAACCTAGGCGGCGAAAATGTTGACGACTTTGTTTTCTTAGCCTCGGCATATGACAGCGGTTAGCCAGTCCTCTCCCACCCGCCTCATCCTCCCACCGACAGTGTGACTACTACCAAACCAGATAAAACCCTATCTGCATTTAGACACCTTTAATTTGCACGCTCTGGAAGATATAAAGGTGGCTTTAATGACTCAGTTGGCGCGTTGCCCTTAACAAGTCTCACATTAGTTAATGATGATGATAATAATAATAATAATAATAATATTTTCTTTAATTAAGCGCATGACAAATGCACTGCGCTGTACATTTACATGTTATGCAATTGAAGCAATCTTAACTACTAACAACAGACAGCCTGCAATACGATTGTGTTGTTAAAGACTAGGAACTAATGTTGTCAATTAATAATATAATGAAACAGAAATATCTGTGCGTGCGTACATGCGTGCATGGGGAGGGAGGGGATGGAGAGGGAGAAGACACGCACGATCGCCGCGAGAGACGTGGTGGAGGGAGGGACGGACGTTGAAGGGAGGGAAGGAGGTACGGACGACCGGGAAGTACGGAAGAGGGACGGACGGACGGAGGGCGAGAGAGAGGGAGGGAGAGGGAGAAGACTTATGTCAATCATAGCACGAGAAGACGCATCTCTTGACATCTTCAAATTGTTTTTAACCGTCTTAGGACGGGCAAACATCTAGTATTAATATAATAGCAGAACAGAAATGTCCTGAAGTGTGTCACGAAGGCAACATTTACATTACGCTAAACTTTTCCATTCGATGGGAGCAACAAGATCTTACACAGCGCACTCGAATGCGGAGATGGAGGAGCAGCGGGAAAAGAAGGAGATAGGTGGAAGGGGATGGCGGGGGTCCGTGTGCCCTAGTGCGAGGCAGTGCCAGTCACAAGCCTGGATGGAGAAGGATATAGCGACGCTAATGATCTTTGTTATCACACAGTGTCGTTAAACTGAAACTACTAAATTGTAGGCCTAACACTTCATATTAACAGCCAATTGCGTCCATTTCTAAAATAGCATCGGGTGGCAACGTTTAAAAGGTGTTTAAGAGACATCGCCTATTTATTACTACTACTAATAAAGAATATACTTACTTACTTAGTCCTCGGCATCTCTCTGCCTCTTTTCGACAAGAGCTTGATGACCATTCTGTTTGACCGTGATTTCATTGTGTTCATTCATTCATTCAAAGCATTTATATAGCGCCTCTTCAAGAAGCTACTCAGTAGCGCTCAGAAATATTGTGTTAGGTAGGGAGCGTCTCTAATGAGTCTCTGAAGTGGCTCTATATAAATTTGCAATTACAATCAGAATATGACGGCGATGTCTGGTCTTCAATTCGTCTGCTCCTCGTGATCTGATTTCGGATTTACTATAGGAAAACACTATAGGCCATGATTAGTGGTTGGTGTTCAACACCTTTTTATCGCGTTCAGCTGATGCAATATAAACGCACGTTTCAGCACGTAAAACGCTACAATGGAGTGTCAGTTTATTTATCATAGGAAGAGACGAGGCCATAAGTAAATGATTACTGTTGCTGTTTAGCACCTTTTTAACGCATGCGACTGATGCTATTTAAACTCACGTTACAACATCTCTAACGTTATGATTGGACGTCATATCACTGGATTTATTTATAGGAAAAGGCGATGCCATGAGTAATGGTTGGTTTTTGAACACCTTTTTAACCGAATCAGCTGAATGTATATAAACATCACGGTTCGTTAGCATTAACGTTCTCAAGAGACTGGGTGGCCGAGTAGGTTGGTGCCTGCTCGTCGCGCCGGCGTCCCGGGTTCGCTTCCCGGTCGGGTCGGATTATCAGAGATTAATTTCTCGGATCTTTACTGCGGGTGGCTCGGTCGCATTATAAACGTGGAGTACAATACAACACACAATACAACACATCACAATACAACTGGGGCGCGGTGGTGTAGGGGTATGTTCGGTGCCTTGCAGCTGGAGGGTTGCGGGTTCGAATCCACCTCAAAGCCGCCGCGTAGGGACCCTGGGCAAGTCCTTCACTCGCAATTGCTCATGCGCTTCGGCGTGAAACTCCGATTCAGCGTTCGCGCAGTAGTCGGGAGCGCCTCTGAATGGGAAATCTGGTAGGGGCGCTATAACAAGTGTTCAAATACAATACAATACAATATACAATACAATGAGTACGTGTTATGGTTGGTATTGAACACCTTTTTAACGCATTCAACTGATGCTATGTAAACGCACGTTTCAGCATCTCTAACGGTAGAATGGAGTGTAAGTTAATTTATTATAGGAAGAGACGAGGCCATGAGTAAATGAATAATGTTGCTGTTGAACACCTTTTTAACGCATGCGACTGATGCTATATAATTGCACGTTCCACAAGCTCTAACATTGTGACAGAATTGATTATTTTAAGGATACTGTGTTAGGTATTAAAGGAGCGCCTCTGAAAAATCTCTTAATTTCAAGTGGCGCTATATTGCCATTCAGATACGAATCTAATTACGTTTTGGTTTTGAAGCACCATGGGTTGATACTATTAAGCAGCGCCGAGCTTTTTCGGTTGTGGGACCTTCCACCTGGAATGACCTCCCGCTTAAGCTCCGCTCTTTACTTGTGAGCCATCCGGCAGGGTTCTACAAGTCCCTCAAGTCTTTTTCTTTAGTCGTGGCTGGGCCGGGAGCGCTTCTGAGTAGCTTCTTGAAGAGGCGCTATATAAATGTTCTGAATGAATGAAAGAATGAATGAATGAAGAATGAATGAATGAATGAATGAATACCATGTGTACGAGATTACGGCGTTACAGAAGACAGGAAGTACGCTTTCAATTATATAATCTTCATTTAATGCTTCAAACTGACGCAGGATGATTACAAGTCAAAGTATGAACGGATGATCAGCAGTTATTACAGGAGTCAAATTCAGCTGTTTGGCAGCCATGGAAGGCGCCTTCCTGTCCTACTGCTCATTATTTTGACCAACGCCATCTGGCGAATGGAAGGCTGAGTCGACCTTTGGGAGGGTATCTGGAATCGACTCCGCGTCCGTGCTGATCTTCTGCTCTTCGTGCCGGAGAATTACCATCCTCTTAAACCTCCTCCCATAATAGTGAGCGCCTCTGAGTAGGTTCCTTGAAGGGGCGCTATATAAATGCTCGGAATGAATGAATTAATTAATGAATAATTCCAAGTAAATATGAAGTAATGTAATGTAAATCTGCGAAAAATTTCTCAGCGCCCACAAAAGCCACGTCAGGGAGACCAGTTTATTCACCGGCGCTATATCAAATCAAGTCCGCTACAACAAGGCTGCTCTGTTCGTTAGGGTGCCAGGTCAGAATCCGGTGAGTTCAAGCCGCGGAGTTACTAGAATTACTAGTAGCCTACGCTTACCAGGTATAGTAGTAGTTTCAGTTTAACGGCACTGTGTGATAACAAAGATCATTAGCGTCGCCCTCCTCCTCCATTCAGGCTTGGGACTGGCACTAAAGCAAGGACGTGCAGTGGCAGAGTTACCAGATGTACTTTCTTGTACTGCTAGGCCTACATAATAATTATTAGTGTTTGTGCAGCAACAATGTTGTAAAGAATAATTGACTTGCAACTTGCAAAACAAACCCATCCGGATAACAATAACAAAGTGATAGCCTACGTTAACTAGCTGCGTTATGACAGCTAGAGTTGATTAATAAACGAAAATACAATACAATACAATACGTTCAATATTAATCTTTACATCAATGACTCAGACTTGTACGTTGAACACAATATCCTATCTGTCAGCTATGGACGAGATTCAGTTGACTACAGAAGCCCACGTTTATGCCTCGACCCGCCGCTCATGATGATGATGATGATGATGATGATGATGATGATGACGATGATGATGATGATGTTGATGACGGTGATGACGGTGATGAGGACGATGACAATGACAATGACGATGACGATGACGATGACGATGACGATGATGATGATGATGATGATGATGATGATGATGATGATGATGATGATGATGATGATGGTGATGATGATGATGATGATGATGATGATGATGGTGACGCTTTACAAGTTTGAAACTTGAAGCTTACGATTAAGAATAGAAGACTTGTAGGCCTATTTAGATTTGAACCGTAAGTGGCTGAAGTCTGGTACGAGAACTGGAGTCTCATCTAGTTCTTTACGCATTCTCGTGCTTACTGATAAAGTTACTGCTCATAATGACATTTAACATCATGTCAGCCAGTGCAGGAACCTTCACTTGAAATGACGCTATGTAGACCTACATTTACAATTACACTGATGATCATTCAAAGACAGTTTTCTGGAAAACAACATTGTCATAAGTTTCCCTTATCAGTTGGAAAACATCGCAAGTTGAACGTATTTACGACCAATAGATAAAGCTAGTGTTCTGCTAATCTTTAGATTAGCGTTTTAGAAATTTAAGATTTAAATGATGCAATACAAATATTTTGTCATAAAAGTGGCAATCAATAATAATAATTATCTTTGTTTGTTATTTCAAACTGACACAGCGCAGTTGGATTACAGTTCATAGTTTGAACGGATGATCAGAATTATTAGGCCTACAGGTGTCGAATTTAACTGTAAAGACAGCTTTTCCTGGAAACAACATTGTCATACGTTTCCCTAATCAGTTTGAAAACATTTCAACCTGAATGAATTTTACGACCAATAGAAATTATATTTAAATGGATGTCCCAGCAAGCAAGACACCTGCTTTGAAGTTGTTGTTTGCGGTTGAAATCATTTGGTACAATGGTTCGCTTCATCCTATGGGTGTCAATGTTCATCTGTCTCGTGGTGTTTGCGGAGGCGGCAAGTCTGGAGTTCTTCGATTCGGAGGCCAGAGGGGACATGGTCGAGCCAGCCTCCGTTGCGAAACGTCCATTTGGCGAAGACCATTGGCACACGTGCTATAACCAGGGTTTGTTCAATCTTTTCTCTTGTTCAACCTGTGGAGGTTCTAAGTTTAATGCGTTATTGGTTTATTAAGGGGTTATCTCGCTTACTTACTAACTTACTTGATGCGAAAAATGTTTGTTGTCAGGATGCTATATACTTTTTAAACTGTGTTTATAAGATGTCTGTAGGCCTACACCAAAGTGCGATTGCAATTGGCTGATAAAGAATATACTTACTTAACATTAGCGGGAATTTCTATTGAAGATACTTATAGGCCTATTATTATTATTTTTTTATTATAACAAATTTATTTATTTATTTATTTATTATTTATTATTATTATTATTATTATTATTATTATTATTATTATTATTATTATTATTATTATTATTATTATTATTATTATTATTATTATTTTTTTTTTTCCCCGAGGTATCAAGGAAACCTCAGGTGGCCTAAAAAGTCCGGTGACTGCTGGAGAAGATTATTATTCTGGAATGGTGTTGTCAGTCGTTTTGTCCGAAAAGGTTGCTATTATTATTTGCTAAAAGGTTGTTGTTATTATTATTATTATTATTATTATTATTATTATTATTATTATTATTATTATTATTATTATTATTATTATTATTATTATTATTATTATTATTATTATTATTATTATTATTATTATTATTATTATTATTATTATTATTATCACGCATTTACTAAGCGCCGCTATTGTTATTATAACTCGAAATAAACATTTAATTAAATCGTCATAATTCTAAACTGTGTCTATATGACTGGATGGGAACTGTTCGAGAGGACCTGAGATGCCTGGAGATGACGGTGGAGGATGCTATCGAGGTGGCGAAGGACAGGGAAGAGTGGAAAAACTGCGTTGCCCGATGTGCAGTCCTGCACGGGAAGGACTAAGGTCTAAGGTCTAAGGTTTAATAGATGAGAAAGTGCGACTAGCAATTGGTTAATAAAGAATATACTTACTTACTTATTTATCGGTGACTATTTGTGACCCAATGGATCAAAATGAGTCGGAAATGGGTGAACAATTTTTTCTGATATCTCAAATTTGATGAAATTCATTGTTTTAATGTGTATTTTTAGGATTTTTTTAAGAGAATAATTTTATTTTTTTGTGATTATATATTAAAATAAATTAAAAAACTTTTCAACAAAGCACACGATCATTCGTAACTTTGTCAAAAAGTAAGGTAGAACCAAATTTTTGGTGTCATTTTAAAGCAAAAATGTGGTCTTTAAGAATATGTAAAATACTTATATTCTATAATTTCCGACATGCGACTCATTTCGATCCCTTAGGTCACATTTTTTATATTTTTAAACATACGTAGGGGATGGTTGTGGGTTCTTGAGTGGCCGAGTGGGTTGGTAGCCCGCTCGCCACACCGGCGGCCCGGGTTCGATTCCCGGTCTGTCGGTTTATCAGAGATTAATTTCTCGGATCTTTACTGCGGGTGGCTCGGTCGCAATATAAACGTGAAGTACAATACAATACAATACAACACAATACAACTGGGGCGCGGTGGTATAGGGGTATGTTCGGTGCTTTGCAGCCGGAGGGTTGCGGGTTCGAATCCACCTCAAAGTCGCCACGTAGGGACCCTGGGCAAGTCCTTCACTCGCAATTGCTCATGCGCTTCGGCGTGAAACTCCGATTCAGCGTCCGCGCAGTAGTCGGGAGCGCCTCTGAATGGGAAATCTGGTAGGGGCGCTATAACAAGTGTTCAAATACAATACAATACAATACAATATCTATATTTTTAAACATACGTAGGGGATCGTTGTGGCTACTGCTGTGATGAATCCATACGTCGACTTGCGAATCGCCGCAATTTACGCGTTCGCTACGGTCAGTAGATAAAGGTTCTTCGATATTCAATAGGGTGAATTATGGGCAGTGTGACCACTAGAGAGTGACATGGGGAGACAATCTCGTCCCCATCCCCGCCCCGCAACAAGTAAGTCTTCCCCATCCCCGCCCCATCCCCGCATGGTTTGTCCCCATCCACGCCCCATCCCCGCAGGTTTTCTCCCCATCCCCACCCCATCCCCGCAGGACGACATCGCAATCCCCGCAAAATTTTACACCAATTCAAATTTTTAAAATAACATTTTTAGCTTACAAATCTATTTCTATTGCAGACTGCATTAGTCTGTTATTATCTTATCGACAGTTTGCATTAACCAAGTCCTGACTATTTCTGACTATAGTAGGCTTCAGGAAATACAAAATCTCCTTATCAGTTCTCAAGTTCTTAACATCACCCGGGTTTCTTGCCGGCTCATTCCCCATTACCGCGGTATTACCGCAATTGTTGTCCCCATTACCGCGGGATTTACCGCGGTTACCGCGGTTTACCCGCGGGGAAATTCCCCATGTCACTCTCTAGTGACCACCCCTTGGGATTCTCCTAACATCTTGGGATTTTCGGGATTCGACCTGGGATCTGGGGATTTTGCTTAGCAATCTTGGAAAAAAATTTCAAGGTCTACAGACTAGTGCTTACTGTACTTTTCAACAGTGGCAGCGAATCAGGTTAGAAAAAACTCGCTCAGTGTCTGAAAGACGTTTATTATTATCATTGCTACTTGTAGGCTAAACATTGGCTAATCCCGAATTAGTAATTAGCCTACAAATACAAAATGAACGTTATTAATAATTATTGCTTATATTTCTTATTAGCAGTCTAGCGGACTTTGATTAAAAATAAAAATTATCGTTAAAATTAATAAACAATTAATCGATTATGTATATATATATATATATTATAGTCTGAGTCAATGAATATATTAACGAACAATATCTGAATTTTCTCGATTAGAACCTGCAAAGAGAGTGTGCATGGATGAATGCCTGACGTGCTGCGGTGTCGATGAGTGAAGACAGTCGTCCTTTCATTCCAGCAACATTGGCAACGAAAACTGCCAGCGAAGAAAACATACGAAAAACAGAATTTGGCCGAATTTAAAAGAATCTCCTGAAACATCTCTTGTAACAACATTAAATCGTCTCATTAATATTTATAAGAATTTATGGGAGTGTTTAGATCTGCTCCATTGCCATTTACAACTAGTCTTACCCTGTCTGGATCAAAGCTCGAGGGTACGTACCATACGTACGGGTTCGATTCCGGGTCGGTCGGTTTATCAGAGATTAATTTCTCGGATCTTTACTGCGGGTGGCTCGGTCGCATTATAAACATGGAGTACAATACAATACAACACAACACAATACAACTGGGGCGCGGTGGTATAGGGGTATGTTCGGTGCCTTGCAGCCGGAGGGTTGCGGGTTCGAATCCACCTCAAGCCGCCGCGTAGGGACCCTGGGCAAGTCCTTCACTCGCAATTGCTCATGCGCTTCAGCGTGAAACTCCGATTCAGCGTTCGCGCAGTAGTCGGGAGCGCCTCTGAATGGGAAATTTGGTAGGGGCGCTATAACAAGTGTTCAAATACAATACAATACGTATTCTATTTTTTGAAAGGTACGTACGTTTTTAACGTAGCCTACCCTATTTTAGGGTACGTAAACAATACAAAAATACGTTAACCACGTCATTGCTCATTATAAGAATGTTCAATTTAATTTAAGCAAACAATCACAATCCAGTATACAGCGTAGTAAATTGCTGCAATGCTATATTGTAGGTCTATGTTTATCCAGCATACATTGCACTCAATGCACTAATGTCAGTCAGTTTTTATAACCGAAAATTTATCGAATTACATTTACTGCTACGCTACCGGAAGTAGCGGTTTCAATGACGCATACTGTTGACGTCAGATTATAGGGAGCGCCTCTGTTTTGAGTGGCGCTATATAAATGCTTGATTACGATTATGATTACGATTACGATTATACGTAGGCTATGAGGCGCCGAGTAAACCATAAATACAATTTTCGTGTATGATACGTACCACACGCGTATTCTATTTTTTGAAAGGTACGTACGTATTTTAACGTATTCTATTTTAGGGTACGCGTACCCTCGAGCTCTGGTCTGGATGATATAATAACTAAACAGGTTATATAATATCCCTTTATTCAATTCAAACGTGACACATCGCAGTATGATTACAGGAAACAGTAGGAACACATGACAGCAAGTTAAACAAGAGTCGATATAATTACTGTATGGTAGCCCAGCCTGTTGGGCGCCCATCCATCCTACTGCTGCTCGTTTTACCATCGCCCCTAGGAAGTGGAAGGCTGAGTCAACCTTATGGGGCTAGCAGGCATCGAACCCACATCTTTGTGTTCTTCGTGCCTGTGTATTACCATTCAACCATGACCCCGTAATGTAATGTAAAGAAAATCGCCATGCAAAAGCAACATCACATGATGGCTGGTATGTTAGTTCTGGTGAACGCCCGCCAAATAACGTCATTGAGCATTGCCATGTCTTGTTGTCTTCCCGCTCCTTTGGTGCAAGAGAATCCGTGATGACTATT
The DNA here is from genome assembly GCA_020284085.1 of Aporrectodea caliginosa. NCBI lineage: Eukaryota > Metazoa > Annelida > Clitellata > Crassiclitellata > Lumbricidae > Aporrectodea > Aporrectodea caliginosa. Next base: position 645,889 of record JACEVL010000335.1, on the reverse strand, counting down.
GTGTTCTAACTGTGGTGGTACCACCAGAGCCGGATTAACCTATAAGCGAAATAAGCCATGGCTTAGGGCCCCACAACGTTTTGAGGGCCCCAACTGACAGGAAATATAAAATCAGATGGTAAAAAGGTCCCATTTGACATGGCTTAGGGCCCCACAACGCTTTAAGAGACCCCAACTGTCAGGAAATAATAAATCAGATGGTAGAAAAGTCCTATTTGACAATTTTCTTCTGGAAAAAAGACGGAAAAGCAAACAAAGGTCATCAAAGTAATAAACATGGTTTTTCTCCAAATCTGGGAAAAAATTTGCATGGCTTTCCGTTTAGGGCCCCGGATGTCTTGGCTTAGGGCCCCCGAAAGTCTTAATCCGGCCCTGGGTACCACCTTAATGTGTGTGTTTTTCACGCAGTGCAACGCCAAGCAGGATGCCGGTTGCTATTCTTAAGACCTCTTCTGACATCCGTTGTTATGCGAAGTGCATGAAACTGATTTCACGGCTAACAATTATTGGGCCTTAACCGCTGAATCGCTATTGCACTTCCTAATAATAATAATAATAATAATAATCTTTTCTTTATTAAGCGCCTGACAAACGCACTGCGCTGCACATTTACATGTTATGCAATTGAAATCTTAACTACTAACAGAACAGACAGCCATGTAATACAACGGCGCTAATAGCAGCCTACAAAGCAAATCCGCCCAACGGGGGCTCGAACTCGGTACCTCTCGGTCTCTGTGCCTGATAATTATATAATGTCCTGACCGGCATTGAAGCACATGCGAACCGAGTGAGCTGATTATCATCATCATCACCATCATCATCGTCGTCGTCATCATCATCATCATCATCATTATCAATATCATCATCATCATCATCATCATCATCATCATCATCATCATCATCATCATCATCATCATCATCATCATCATCATCATCATCATCATCATCATCATCATCATCATCATCATCATCATTATCAATATCATCATCATCATCGTCATCATCATCGTCATCATCATCATCATCATCATCATCATCATCATCATCATCATCATCATCATCATCATCATCATCATCATCATCATCATCATCATCATCATCGTCGTCGTCGTCATCATCATCATCATCATCATCATCATCATCATCATCATCATCATCATCATCATCATCATCATCATGCATCATCATCAAGCATCATCATCATCATCGTCATCGTCATCATCATCATCATCATCATCATCATTATCATCATCATCAACATCATCATCATCATCATCATCATCATCATCATCATCAAGCATCATCACCACTATCGTTTTCGTTATCATTATCATTATCATTATCATTAATCATTTTAATTATGACACATTGTCGTTAAACAGCAACTAGCCAACTGCCCGTTCTCTAGTAGTGCCAGTCCCAACCCTGGTTAACGGGGAGGGCGATGCAAATCATATTTGTTATAACACATCATGGTTAAACAGCAACTAACACACACCCAACAGGTTTCGAACCCACAACGTGAATCGTTAGTTAGTCAGTTAATAAGTTAACAGAAACGACATACGAAGTCAACAATTGAAGAAAAAGAGAGAGAAAGAAGCAGAGATATGGAGAGCATGAGGAGAAGGAGGAGGGAAACAATACAATACATGTGGAAATTTATAGCGCGAGTTTTCCTAGGTATTTTCCGCTTGGTGTGAGCGGTCGCCTTACACACCTTTAAAACGATATCACCCAGCGCTATATAAGGATGGGACGCAATAGGCTATTAGGTAGGACTAAAAAGCAGCCAATACATTAATTTATAGCGCGCTTTAACAAGACAAATCTTGCACGGTATATGGGCTTGGTTAGAGCGCTCGTCTTACACACCTTTAAAACGGTGTCAACCGACGCTATATAAATATGGGACACGATAAACGATTAATAACAAGTCGGAGTCCGCCAAACAATAGAAAACATTTAGAAATTTATAGCATGCTTTAACAAGACAAATCTTGCACGGTATGTTCGCGTGATTAGAGCGTCGTTTACACACCCTTAAAACGGTGTCAACCGACGCTATATAAATATGGGACACGATAAACGATTAATAACAAGTCGGAGTCCGCCAAACAATAGAAAACATTTAGAAATTTATAGCATGCTTTAACAAGACAAATCTTGCACGGTATGTTCGCGTGATTAGAGCGTCGTTTACACACCCTTAAAACGGTGTCAACCGACGCTATATAAGGCTTGGACACGATAACTGATTAATAAATACCATTCTGCTCTCTAGATAATTGGAAGAAACTAATGTTAAGAGAAATGAACGATAAAAAATTAACTGAAATGAAATCATTTTTGTTAAGACGTCAACGGTCATAGTAACAATAGGATGTCGTCAGACTTTGGAATAAATAAATAAAGGTGATTAATAGGAACTCAATGCAATACGATACAATTAGAAATTTACAGCGTAATTTAAAAAGACAAGTCTTGCACGGTATATCCGGTTGGTTTATAGAGCGCCTTACACACCTTCAGAACGATGTCAACCGGTGCTATATAGGAATGGGCCACGATAAGCAATTAATGTGAACTTGGTAGGATTATAACGCAATACAATTAGAAACTGATAGCGCGCTTTAACATTGCAAGTTTTGCACGGTATATCCGCTTGGCTACAGCAGTAGCCTTACACACCTTTATAAAGATGTCAACCGAGGATATATAAGGATGGGATGGAATAGGCGATTAATAAAAACTGTGTGCGATACATTACAATTAGATATTTATAGCGCGGTTTAACCTAGACAAATGTTGCATGGCATAACCGCTTGGTTAGAGAGATCGCCTTATACACCTTTAAAACGATGACAACCGACGCTATATAAGGATGGGACACGAGAAGCGGTTAATAAGAATTCGGCAAATCGTAATCGTAATCGTAATCAAGTATTTATATAACGCCACTCAAAAACAGAGGCGCTCCCGACCCGGACCAATCTCTTCACTGGTAAAGAGAGGTCTGCAGGGGCTTGCGGAACAGGTCAAAAGAAATAGAAAAAAGGTCAGTCCTGAGAGACTGAGGTAACCGGTTCCAGCTATTGGGACCAACAATAGCGAACCTCCTAGAGCACGAGGAGAAGGAGGAGGGAGACAAATTCAGACAATACAATACTTGTCGACATTTATAGCGCGAGTCTTGCACGGTATCTTCCTCTTGGCTTGAGCGGTCGTCTTGCACACCTTTGAAACGATGTTAACCGATGCTATATAAGGATGGGACACGGTAGGCGATTGGGTCGGACTACTATGCAATACAATACATTTAGAAATTTATAGCGCAGTTCAACAAAACAAATCTTGCACGGTATATCCTCTTGGTTAGAGCGATCGCCTTAGACACCTTTAAAACGATGTCAACTGACGCTATTATAAGGATGAGACACGATACACGATTAATAAAGACAAAGAGCTGCAATATTTTATAGTTAAGAGCTGTAATATGCCAAAAACCAATCTTTGTCGACGGCGACGGCCTATGTTGTCATAAGCTGCCGTTAAACTGTGGATCCAATCCAATCCACGATTAATAATAACTCGGCGTAACAACAATACAATACAACACAATACAATACAATACATTCAGAAATGTATAGCGCACTTTAACAAGACAAGTCTTGCACGAGAGCGCGTTGCTCTGTGTTCATAGCCAAAGATGAGATTTAAATTTTGATTTAAATTGAGTAGCAGATGAAAGTTGACTAATAATTGTTAAACACGTTCTGGATTAGAGGCATGGGTGGAAAGTGAGAGATTCTGAGAGAGAGAGAGAGAGAGAGAGAGAGAGAGAGAGAGAGAGAGAGAGAGAGAGAGAGAGAGAGAGAGAGAGAGAGAGAGAGAGAGAGAGAGAGAGAGAGAGAGAGACAGACAGAGAGACAGACAGACAGACACAGACAGACAGACAGACCGACAGACAGACAGACAGACAGACACAGACACAGACACAGACACAGACACAGACACAGACACAGACACAGACACAGACACAGACACAGACACAGACAGACAGAGACAGACAGAGACAGAGAGACAGAGACAGAGAACGGTATAAAGAATGGGATGTAGGGAAGCAAGGCAGGACACAGGAAGATGGAGGAAGGTACAGATGACATGAAGGAAACGATAAAGGCAAGGAGAGACAGACAGACAGACAGGCAGACAGATGGAGGCAGATTAAGAGAGACAGATAGACAGACAGGCAGACAGACAGACAGATGGAGGCAGATTAAGAGAGATTGACAGACAGACAGACAAGGAGACAGAGACCGATACAGACACGGTGACAGAGGCGGAGACCCAGACAGACAGAGAGACAGAGTTAGACATCCAACAAGGCAGAGAAGGTAGGAAGCCCACGAGAGTCGTTCCGAGTCAGTTCTATTGATTCCTTCCGTTGTTTTCCGTCTCTCTCTCTGTTGATACAGTCACGCCCTCTGTCGACCGAGCGACCCATGGCTTCCGGTCAACGTCGCATTTCTTTGTGTCGGGTTGTTTGCGTTCTGAAACCAAAATGAGGCCAACCGCGAAACAATAACTCTCGCCATCGTCGTCTGGTTGGGGGCGGGGTGAGGGTGGGTGGAAGGTGGAGGAAACACCATGGGGTCGAGGAAAATGAAGAAGATGATGGTGGTGGTGGAGGTTGTGGTGGTGGTGGAGGTTGTGATGATGATGATGATGATGATGATGATGATGATGATGATGATGATGATGATGATGATGATGATGATGATGATGATGATGATGGATGAGAAAGAGGAGGAGGAGGAGGAGGAGAAGGAGAAGGAGAAGGAGAAGGATAAGAAGGAGAAGGTGGAGGAGAAGGCGAAGGAGAAGGAGAAGGAGGAGAAGGAGAAGGAGAAGGAGAAATAGAAAGAGGGGGAAGAGAAAGAGGCGGAGGCGGAGGAAGTGGAAGAGGAAGAAGGAGATGGAGAAGGAGATTGAGGAGGAGGAGGAGGAGGAGAAGTAGCAAGAGGAGGAGGAGGAGGAGGAGGAGGAGGAGGAGGAGAAGAAGAATTTGATAATGATTGTACTAATTAGGTAAAGTTGAATGATTTAAGGTTTGTTAAGGTACCTTAAAATAAGGTAGAAATACAGGTAAGGTAAGAAAATAAATATGAAGTCGGTTCATATAAGGTACGATAAGCTAAGATAGGATGGTCTGGTTTGTTAAGGTGAGGTCAGATACTGCGACACCGAGTATTTTTGTAGTCTGGGCGACCGTTACAGGTCTTCGCGTGCTAACCGCTAGTTTTTGCACCCGCAAAGCCTCTTTGATCTTGTCGCTTTGATCTTGCCGACTGTTGTTATAAGCTCTAGCATTTATCACGCACATATGAACACGCCTCGGTTTAATATGTCGTTCGAGAAGGTATAAAAATACCCATATGAAAAGCTACGGGGACGAATAGGGACGAATAGGGCAGTTATTATTCCCAGATCATTATATAAAAATATTTACTAGTTTATTCTAAGACTTTCTAATGAACTTTAATTATTCATTATCACTCATGTTAGCATTTCTGCGTTTTTGTCAGATTGTTTTTATCAACAAACGAATATATAGTCTGTATGGATAACCATGTCTGTTCCTTGGGATAGTTAAGGGAAGGAAGGTATACATGCATCTTCATCCCCCGTGTGCTCTTTAAGTCAATATCAAAGAGATAACCCAATCCAATCCATCGGTTCATTATCGTACTGACATTACACTAATAATTATAGCTATTTTCTCTCTGTTTTTCTTCTATGTGAAAAGTTGCGGTCTGTCAACTTTCTATTTTCAATAAAGGAAATTATATATACATGGCGCCCAGTGAAATGTATGGAATTGCAAAAGCAAGATTTAAAATAAACTTTTATTTAGCCCCAAAGTAGGCCATATCTTCGTTGACAAGAAAAGGGTTTATCACTAGGATGTTGTATAGATGACTTTTTGTCACTAATATTTCAGTCGTTGTAGGCCAACTCAACTTATCATTTAATTTACATCGTTCAATGCTAATTATTACTTCGTTGCATTATAATAATTGTTTTATGCTTGCAAGTGGAGTAACAAAGAATATACTTACTTACTTACATTTTTCATCGATCCCATAGACTATAATTAACATAGGCTATGTTAGCGTTGCGTCTATGCCAACTGTTAGCAGACTATATAACGTCGTTAAACAGCAACTAACCAAACGCTAGAGGGACTCCTGTCCAGTAGGTTATGTTCTGCAGCCACAAGATGTCGTTAAAAACTGAAAATTACATATGAATACTTTACACACCTGTAAAACGCTTTTCAAATATCTTATATATAAAACAATTGCGTTAAATCGTTATTGTTTAACTCCGCCACTGTTCAATTTCTGACAGTGCCAGTCCCAAGCCTGGATAAAGGAAGAGGGCGACGCTAATGGTCTTTGTTACCACACAGCTAGTCGTTAAAAAGGAAACACAATCGTTATTGTGCCAAACTAGCCGTCCTCTAGTAAGTGAAGGTCGACGTGAATGGCCCTGGAAGCCACAAGATGTCGTTAAAAACTGAATATTACATAGGATTACTTTAGACACCTTTAAAACGCTTCTCAAGCAATTATATATAAGACAATTGCGCTAAACCCATAGAATGAAAAACTAGGCGTCCTCTAGTAAGTCAAGGTCGATGTGAATGGCCGTGGCAGCCACAAGATGTCGTTAAAAAATACTTTATACACCTTTTAAACGCTTTTCAAACATCTTATATATATAGACAATTCCACTCAATCTTTAGAATTCGAAAGCGATATTTCTCGAGTAAGTTAACGTTGAGGTGAATGGTCCTGGCAGCCACAAGATGTCGTTAAAATTAATACAAATAGTAGTTGTAGTTTCAGTTTAACGACGCTGTGTGATAGCAAAGATCATTAGCGTCGCCCTCCTCCTTCTTCCAGGTTTTGGATTAGCATTATCGAGGAGGGGGGTCCGCGGGGGGGAAATAGCGCATTGGATAACACACTGTCATATAGAGTACGAGAGGTACTGCGATCGACTCCCGTAGGCGGACATGCATTGTATTGCAGGCTGTCTGTTCTGTTAGTAGTTAAGATTTATGTCTTCTGTCATCTGTGTTCTTGTGAATTGTTTCAATTGCATAACTGTACAGTGTAACCGATTGCGGTTTTTCAACCGGATTGTTTCAATTAAGAATATTATTATTATTACTGCTTGGCACTGGGGCACGGATGTGCAATGGCGGACAGTGATAATTCATTTTCTCCATTTTCAGACTACCCAAGATCTTGGCACAAAAAAGCCAAGATTGACCAACAGCGTACTAAAAAAATCACAAGAAACTGAAAGGGAAAAAGTAGTGATGATAATATGAGAGGAGTTTTAACAATAGCAATTATTCACAAAAATACCTAGCTGAGAACTGGTAAAGAAAAACCGGAGCATAGTATTAAAAATTAACAAATTGCAATGTGTACAAGTTAAAACAATAATAAACGTCTTTCAAACAGAGCCAATTAACGCATGGGCGATTTTAGTTTTACGGGATTATCCCCCGCCCCCCCAATAAATGCATTTACTGTTATTAAAAACTAAAAATGATGTAGAAAAATACGCCCATTTCCAGTGAAAACCCCCCAAAAACTTTCCTAAAAACCTCCGAATTTTTTTTCCTGGCTATGCCCCTGATTTAACGAATCCTAAGGAAATCTGAATTAGCTGCCACTGTTGGAAAATCCGCTAAAGGCTATTGACTGTAGACCTTGGAAAACATCCCAAGATTGCTGTGCAAAATTCCCAAATTCAAAGTCGTTCTCCAAATCCTAAGATCTTGGGAAAACTCCCAAGGTGTGAATGTATTATTATTATTATTATTATTATTATTATTATTATTATTATTATTATTATTATTATTATTATTATTATTATTATTATTATTATTATTATTATTATTATTATTATTATTATTATTATTATTATTATTATTATTATTATTATTATTATTATTATTATTATTTATTATTCAACATCAATACATCAATAGACAACCTGTCGTCTGAAATTAACGTCATAAATGCCGTTTGTGTCACATCTCCCTAAGGTCTGGCTCCGCTAAAGTGCCGCGGAAAGCCACCGAGTTGAACCGCTGGACAGTTATAGAGAGACGCTGCAGCAAGAAGCAGGTTTCTCTGGTGTCTCCTGTGGACAGCGTCAGACTACGACCTAGATCTGATATAAAGTTTTGGCCAGTGGTGTTAATTGGACCTAAGGTCTCGAGAGCAAGAGGCACGAAAAAGTGCGTGTTCAAAAGTGCATTGTACTTGGTCATTTTCCTGTCCGTGGCGATCTCGGCTGCCGCGCCCGCCGTCGCTGCCGTGGCCTGGATGTATGATGGTGCAAGGGTATCTACAACCGTCGCGTCCCACACCAGATGGCGACCCGCGCGCCATGGGATCATTGTTAGGCCGTCTGGTCTTCTGCCGTCCGTGCGAAGTAGACCTGGTGGTTCCTTTATTGATGGAATTCCAGCCTTCGAAAGGGAGCGATGTATAATGTCATTGATAGTGACAAATATTATTATTATTATTATTATTATTATTATTATTATTAAGTTGTTAACCACATCCTGTGGCATCAGTGTTACGTCGAACTTAACTTAATAATCGTATTTCGTCCTATTTACCAATTGAACGCAATTGTTTTGTATATAAAGGTTGGATCGAATGCGCTTTAAAGGTGTCTAAAGAAATCACATGCATTATTATTATTATTATTATTCAGTTTTAAAGACATCTGTGGACGCCAGAGTCAGTCACGTCGACATTAACTTACTAGGATTTAGAGTTGTTTTTAATTTAGCGATTGAAATTTGTTTATATAGGATGTTTCAAAAGTGTTTTAAAGGTGTCTAACAGTGGACTGTTTTATTCCGTTTTTTTAAAGGCATCACCATTGAACGCACAATTAAACCACGAATATAATTATCAAAGATTCGCCTCCTTTCTACTGGTCGCTATTTAACGACGCGGTGTCATATGAAAGATGGTTAGCGTCGCCCTCCTCCTTTATCCGGACTTCGGACTGGCACTTCTACATGTATTGTATTGTATTTATATATTTATAAAGCACCTCTCACAGTGAACACCAAACAGAGGCGTTCATGTAGGGTTTTAATAATAATAATAATAATAATAATAATAATAATAATAATAATAATCTTTTCTTTATTGAAGCGCCTGACAAACGCACTACGCTGTACATTTACATGTTATGCAATTTAAATCTTAACTACTAACAGAACAGACAGCCTGCAATACACGGCGCTAATAGCAGCCTACAAAGCATATCCGCCCAACGGGGGCTCGAACTCGGTACCCCTCTGTAATTTATAACGTACAAAAGCAGTGTTTAAAGTTGTCTAAAGAGATCTGGTGTATAATTATTCCCAATTAAAAGACATTTATGTCAATAATCGCCGTTGACATCGACAGTAATTATTTCAAACAGTTCGCACCGTGTGTATGACATGCTGTAGACTATTATAGCTTGATGTAATACGACTCCGCTACAAGACGCACTTATATAGAGCGTAACCGGAATGCGTCAAAAAGGTGTTTAGCATCACCAATAATTACGCATGACCTATAAGTTAGTTAGTCGTAGTTTCAGTTTAACGACACTGCGTGATAACAAAGATCATTAGCGTCGCCCTCATCCTTCATCGATGCTTGGGACTGGCACTGCCAAAGTACGAGCAGTGGCAGTGTCCTTTACCGGACATTGGTACGAATAATCTGAGAGTCTGTCAAAAAGTAGCATTACACTAAATTCTATCGTTTGAACTTTCCTGTTAATATTAGTTTTATATTTTGATTCTCGGCTGTTTTTTTATGTGCCAATAAACGAATATATTAATAATAGTTTAGAAATGAGTTAATCCGCCATTACGTCTATCTAAGATACGTTTATATGCTACGAACCGCCTAATGCCTCTACCAAATAGACTACTACAGGGCTTGGTGGTAGATACATATTTACGCATACAAGTTCATAATCGTAATTGTAATCTCCAAACTTCTAAAGCGCCGCTCGAAAGCCACGCGCCGGGCACCAGCTTGTTCACGAGCGCTGCGTCGAGTCACAGTTGAACGCTCTCGTCACAGGGAGTCGGCTAAGCAAGCTCTAACTTACAATCGCCGATAATAGACTACAGTCGTAGAAACTAAATTATGATCCATTCATTTACTCATAAACCGATATATCTACACCATACAATACAGTGATATTGCATTTAATAATGCAAATCCTTCCAAAGCTCAGAAGTGCACACACTACCATACGACAGAACATCGATGGCGCTGAGCAACTGTGAATGAAGGACTTGCTCAAGGTCCCTAAACAGTAACCGTCTCAAGTGATAAGGATCGAACCCGTACCCTCCACGTTACAATATTATTCTAGATGTTGTCATAAAACAAATCATTTACAGCGTCCCATGTTTAAATAATTTTGTTTAAAACCGTTGTAAAGGTGTCTAAGAAATGCAGTGACCAAACGCCCTCTAGTCAAGTTTTATTAATCCCTATAGCTATTTTATTTGTCCATAGTTTAACGTCGTCCTATGACATCAAAGGCCGTTGACGACAATACAGAAAATATACAATACAATCAGAACAAGAAACTTATAGCATCCGAACAACACCATTAAAGGCGTCGAAACAGAGCTTTACAATTTCACTAATATTCAATATTTTTCCAACATAAAGTATTTAATCTCATACTGTCTGTGATCATTATGTCCTGACAAATTTCATTAACTAACAAAGCATACATGTATTATAATTGATTAAGGCATT
>JACEVL010000335.1:615000-630000 GCA_020284085.1 Aporrectodea caliginosa | reverse complement strand
GAGAGGAGATCTGGTGAGAGAAGATCTGGTGAGAGAAGATCTGGTGAGAGGAGATATGGTGAGAGGATAGGAGATCTGGTGAGAGAAGATCTGGTGAGAGGAGATCTGGTGAGAGAAGATCTGGTGAGAGGAGATATGGTGAGAGGATAGGAGATCTGGTGAGAAAAGATCTGGTGAGAGAAGATCTGGTGAGAGGAGATCTGGTGAGAGAAGATCTGGTGAGAGGAGATATGGTGAGAGGAGAGGCGATCTGGTGAGAGAAGATCTGGTGAGAGGAGATATGGTGAGAGGATAGGAGATCTGGTGAGAGAAGATCTGGTGAGAGAAGATCTGGTGAGAAAAGATCTGGTGAGAGGAGATATGGTGAGAGGATAGGAGATCTGGTGAGAGAAGATCTGGTGAGAGGAGATCTGGTGAGAGAAGATCTGGTGAGAGGAGATATGGTGAGAGGATAGGAGATCTGGTGAGAGATCTGGTGAGAGAAGATCTGGTGAGAGGAGATCTGGTGAGAGAAGATCTGGTGAGAGGAGATCTGGTGAGAGAAGATCTGGTGAGAGGAGATATGGTGAGAGGATAGGAGATCTGGTGAGAGAAGATCTGGTGAGAGGAGATATGGTGAGAGGATAGGAGATCTGGTGAGAGAAGATCTGGTGAGAGGAGATCTGGTGAGGGAAGATCTGGTGAGAGGAGATATGGTGAGAGGATAGGAGATCTGGTGAGAGAAGATCTGGTGAGAGGAGATATGGTGAGAGGAAAGGAGATCTGGTGAGAGAAGATCTGGTGAGAGGAGATCTGGTGAGAGAAGATCTGGTGAGAGAAGATCTGGTGAGAGGAGAAATGGTGAGAGGATAGGAGATCTGGTGAGAGAAGATCTGGTGAGAGGAGATCTGGTGAGAGAAGATCTGGTGAGAGGAGATATGGTGAGAGGATAGGAGATCTGGTGAGAAAAGATCTGGTGAGAGAAGATCTGGTGAGAGGAGATCTGGTGAGAGAAGATCTGGTGAGAGGAGATATGGTGAGAGGAGAGGCGATCTGGTGAGAGAAGATCTGGTGAGAGGAGATATGGTGAGAGGATAGGAGATCTGGTGAGAGAAGATCTGGTGAGAGAAGATCTGGTGAGAGAAGATCTGGTGAGAGGAAATACGGTGAGAGGATAGGAGATCTGGTGAGAGAAGATCTGGTGAGAGGAGATCTGGTGAGAGAAGATCTGGTGAGAGGAGATATGGTGAGAGGATAGGAGATCTGGTGAGAGAAGATCTGGTGAGAGAAGATCTGGTGAGAGGAGATCTGGTGAGAGAAGATCTGGTGAGAGGATAGGAGATCTGGTGAGAGAAGATCTGGTGAGAGGAGATATGGTGAGAGGAGATATGGTGAGAGGAGATCTGGTGAGAGAAGATCTGGTGAGAGGAGATATGGTGAGAGGAGATCTGGTGAGAGAAGATCTGGTGAGAGGAGATATGGTGAGAGGAGATCTGGTGAGAGAAGATCTGGTGAGAGGAGATATGGTGAGAGGATAGGAGATCTGGTGAGAGGAGATCTGGTGAGAGGAGATATGGTGAGAGGATAGGAGATCTGGTGAGAGAAGATCTGGTGAGAGAAGATCTGGTGAGAGAAGATCTGGTGAGAGAAGATCTGGTGAGAGGAGATATGGTGAGAGGATAGGAGATCTGGTGAGAGAAGATCTGGTGAGAGAAGATCTGGTGAGAGAAGATCTGGTGAGAGAAGATCTGGTGAGAGAAGATCTGGTGAGAGAAGATCTGGTGAGAGGAGATATGGTGAGAGGATAGGAGATCTGGTGAGAGAAGATCTGGTGAGAGAAGATCTGGTGAGAGAAGATCTGGTGAGAGAAGATCTGGTGAGAGAAGATATGGTGAGAGGATAGGAGATCTGGTGAGAGGAGATCTGGTGAGAGGAGATATGGTGAGAGGATAGGAGATCTGGTGAGAGAAGATCTGGTGAGAGAAGATCTGGTGAGAGAAGATCTGGTGAGAGAAGATATGGTGAGAGGATAGGAGATCTGGTGAGAGAAGATCTGGTGAGAGAAGATCTGGTGAGAGGAGATCTGGTGAGAGAAGATCTGGTGAGAGGAGATCTGGTGAGAGAAGATCTGGTGAGAGGAGATATGGTGAGAGGAGATATGGTGAGAGGAGATATGGTGAGAGGAGATCTGGTGAGAGAAGATCTGGTGAGAGGAGATATGGTGAGAGGAGATCTGGTGACAGAGAAGATCTGGTGAGAGGAGATATGGTGAGAGGAGATCTGGTGAGAGAAGATCTGGTGAGAGGAGATATGGTGAGAGGATAGGAGATCTGGTGAGAGGAGATCTGGTGAGAGGAGATATGGTGAGAGGATAGGAGATCTGGTGAGAGAAGATCTGGTGAGAGAAGATCTGGTGAGAGAAGATCTGGTGAGAGAAGATCTGGTGAGAGGAGATATGGTGAGAGGATAGGAGATCTGGTGAGAGAAGATCTGGTGAGAGAAGATCTGGTGAGAGAAGATCTGGTGAGAGAAGATATGGTGAGAGGATAGGAGATCTGGTGAGAGAAGATCTGGTGAGAGAAGATCTGGTGAGAGGAGATCTGGTGAGAGAAGATCTGGTGAGAGGAGATCTGGTGAGAGAAGATCTGGTGAGAGGAGATATGGTGAGAGGAGATATGGTGAGAGGAGATATGGTGAGAGGAGATCTGGTGAGAGAAGATCTGGTGAGAGGAGATATGGTGAGAGGAGATCTGGTGAGAGAAGATCTGGTGAGAGGAGATATGGTGAGAGGAGATCTGGTGAGAGAAGATCTGGTGAGAGGAGATATGGTGAGCGGATAGGAGATCTGGTGAGAGGAGATCTGGTGAGAGGAGATATGGTGAGAGGATAGGAGATCTGGTGAGAGAAGATCTGGTGAGAGAAGATCTGGGTGAGAGAAGATCTGGTGAGAGAAGATCTGGTGAGAGGAGATATGGTGAGAGGATAGGAGATCTGGTGAGAGAAGATCTGGTGAGAGAAGATCTGGTGAGAGAAGATCTGGTGAGAGAAGATATGGTGAGAGGATAGGAGATCTGGTGAGAGAAGATCTGGTGAGAGAAGATCTGGTGAGAGGAGATCTGGTGAGAGAAGATCTGGTGAGAGGAGATCTGGTGAGAGAAGATCTGGTGAGAGGAGATATGGTGAGAGGAGATCTGGTGAGAGAAGATCTGGTGAGAGGAGATATGGTGAGAGGAGATCTGGTGAGAGAAAATCTGGTGAGAGGAGATATGGTGAGAGGATAGGAGATCTGGTGAGAGGAGATCTGGTGAGAGGAGATATGGTGAGAGGATAGGAGATCTGGTGAGAGAAGATCTGGTGAGAGAAGATCTGGTGAGAGAAGATCTGGTGAGAGAAGATATGGTGAGAGGATAGGAGATCTGGTGAGAGAAGATCTGGTGAGAGAAGATCTGGTGAGAGGAGATCTGGTGAGAGAAGATCTGGTGAGAGGAGATCTGGTGAGAGAAGATCTGGTGAGAGGAGATATGGTGAGAGGAGATATGGTGAGAGGAGATATGGTGAGAGGAGATCTGGTGAGAGAAGATCTGGTGAGAGGAGATATGGTGAGAGGAGATCTGGTGAGAGAAGATCTGGTGAGAGGAGATATGGTGAGAGGAGATCTGGTGAGAGAAGATCTGGTGAGAGGAGATCTGGTGAGAGAAGATCTGGTGAGAGGATAGGAGATCTGGTGAGAGGAGATCTGGTGAGAGGAGATATGGTGAGAGGATAGGAGATCTGGTGAGAGAAGATCTGGTGAGAGAAGATCTGGTGAGAGAAGATCTGGTGAGAGAAGATCTGGTGAGAGGAGATAAGGTGAGAGGATAGGAGATCTGGTGAGAGAAGATCTGGTGAGAGAAGATCTGGTGAGAGAAGATCTGGTGAGAGAAGATATGGTGAGAGGATAGGAGATCTGGTGAGAGAAGATCTGGTGAGAGAAGATCTGGTGAGAGGAGATCTGGTGAGAGAAGGTCTGGTGAGAGGAGATCTGGTGAGAGAAGATCTGGTGAGAGGAGATATGGTGAGAGGAGATATGGTGAGAGGAGATATGGTGAGAGGAGATCTGGTGAGAGAAGATCTGGTGAGAGGAGATATGGTGAGAGGAGATCTGGTGAGAGAAGATCTGGTGAGAGGAGATATGGTGAGAGGAGATCTGGTGAGAGAAGATCTGGTGAGAGGAGATATGGTGAGAGGATAGGAGATCCGGTGAGAGGAGATCTGGTGAGAGGAGATATGGTGAGAGGATAGGAGATCTGGTGAGAGAAGATCTGGTGAGAGAAGATCTGGTGAGAGAAGATCTGGTGAGAGGAGATATGGTGAGAGGATAGGAGATCTGGTGAGAGAAGATCTGGTGAGAGAAGATCTGGTGAGAGAAGATCTGGTGAGAGAAGATATGGTGAGAGGATAGGAGATCTGGTGAGAGAAGATCTGGTGAGAGAAGATCTGGTGAGAGGAGATCTGGTGAGAGAAGATCTGGTGAGAGGAGATCTGGTGAGAGAAGATCTGGTGAGAGGAGATATGGTGAGAGGAGATATGGTGAGAGGAGATCTGGTGAGAGAAGATCTGGTGAGAGAAGATCTGGTGAGAGGAGATATGGTGAGAGGAGATCTGGTGAGAGAAGATCTGGTGAGAGGAGATATGGTGAGAGGAGATCTGGTGAGAGAAGATCTGGTGAGAGGAGATATGGTGAGAGAATAGGAGATCTGGTGAGAGGAGATCTGGTGAGAGGAGATATGGTGAGAGGATAGGAGATCTGGTGAGAGAAGATCTGGTGAGAGAAGATCTGGTGAGAGAAGATCTGGTGAGAGAAGATCTGGTGAGAGGAGATATGGTGAGAGGATAGGAGATCTGGTGAGAGAAGATCTGGTGAGAGAAGATCTGGTGAGAGAAGATCTGGTGAGAGAAGATCTGGTGAGAGGAGATATGGTGATAGGAGATCTGGTGAGAAAAGATCTGGTGAGAGAAGATCTGGTGAGAGGAGATCTGGTGAGAGAAGATCTGGTGAGAGGAGATATTGTGAGAGGAGATCTGGTGAGAGAAGATCTGGTGAGAGGAGATATGGTGAGAGGAGATCTGGTGAGAGAAGATCTGGTGAGAGGAGATATGGTGAGAGGATAGGAGATCTGGTGAGAGGAGATCTGGTGAGAGGAGATATGGTGAGAGGATAGGAGATCTGGTGAGAGAAGATCTGGTGAGAGAAGATCTGGTGAGAGAAGATCTGGTGAGAGAAGATATGGTGAGAGGATAGGAGATCTGGTGAGAGAAGATCTGGTGAGAGAAGATCTGGTGAGAGGAGATCTGGTGAGAGAAGATCTGGTGAGAGGAGATCTGGTGAGAGAAGATCTGGTGAGAGGAGATATGGTGAGAGGAGATATGGTGAGAGGAGATATGGTGAGAGGAGATCTGGTGAGAGAAGATCTGGTGAGAGGAGATATGGTGAGAGGAGATCTGGTGAGAGAAGATCTGGTGAGAGGAGATATGGTGAGAGAAGATCTGGTGAGAGAAGATCTGGTGAGAGGAGATCTGGTGAGAGAAGATCTGGTGAGAGGATAGGAGATCTGGTGAGAGGAGATCTGGTGAGAGGAGATATGGTGAGAGGATAGGAGATCTGGTGAGAGAAGATCTGGTGAGAGAAGATCTGGTGAGAGAAGATCTGGTGAGAGAAGATCTGGTGAGAGGAGATATGGTGAGAGGATAGGAGATCTGGTGAGAGAAGATCTGGTGAGAGAAGATCTGGTGAGAGAAGATCTGGTGAGAGAAGATATGGTGAGAGGATAGGAGATCTGGTGAGAGAAGATCTGGTGAGAGAAGATCTGGTGAGAGGAGATCTGGTGAGAGAAGATCTGGTGAGAGGAGATCTGGTGAGAGAAGATCTGGTGAGAGGAGATATGGTGAGAGGAGATATGGTGAGAGGAGATATGGTGAGAGGAGATCTGGTGAGAGAAGATCTGGTGAGAGGAGATATGGTGAGAGGAGATCTGGTGAGAGAAGATCTGGTGAGAGGAGATATGGTGAGAGGAGATCTGGTGAGAGAAGATCTGGTGAGAGGAGATATGGTGAGAGGATAGGAGATCTGGTGAGAGGAGATCTGGTGAGAGGAGATATGGTGAGAGGATAGGAGATCTGGTGAGAGAAGATCTGGTGAGAGAAGATCTGGTGAGAGAAGATCTGGTGAGAGAAGATCTGGTGAGAGGAGATATGGTGAGAGGATAGGAGATCTGGTGAGAGAAGATCTGGTGAGAGAAGATCTGGTGAGAGAAGATCTGGTGAGAGAAGATCTGGTGAGAGAAGATCTGGTGAGAGAAGATCTGGTGAGAGGAGATATGGTGAGAGGATAGGAGATCTGGTGAGAGAAGATCGGGTGAGAGAAGATCTGGTGAGAGAAGATCTGGTGAGAGAAGATCTGGTGAGAGAAGATATGGTGAGAGGATAGGAGATCTGGTGAGAGGAGATCTGGTGAGAGGAGATATGGTTAGAGGATAGGAGATCTGGTGAGAGAAGATCTGGTGAGAGAAGATCTGGTGAGAGAAGATCTGGTGAGAGAAGATATGGTGAGAGGATAGGAGATCTGGTGAGAGGATAGGAGATCTGGTGAGAGAAGATCTGGTGAGAGAAGATCTGGTGAGAGAAGATCTGGTGAGAGAAGATATGGTGAGAGGATAGGAGATCTGGTGAGAGAAGATCTGGTGAGAGGAGATATGGTGAGAGGATAGGAGATCTGGTGAGAGAAGATCTGGTGAGAGGAGATCTGGTGAGAGAAGATCTGGTGAGAGAAGATCTGGTGAGAGGAGATATGACGAGAGGATAGGAGATCTAGTGAGAGGAGAGCGATCTGGTGAAGGAAAGAAGCGTCTTTAAGAGTTTGGAGAAAACCATATAGCCGCGTGCAGCACGCACAGACGGCGGAAGAGCGTTCCAGATCCGTGGCTGGAGGAGATGAGATCTGGTGAGACAAGAGGAGATCAGGTGAGAGGATAGGATATCTGGCGAGAGAATTAGAGATCTGGCGAGAGGAGAGAGGATGAGATGAGAGGAGATCAAGTGATAGGATAGGAGATCTGGCGAGAATGACCCCCTTGGTGCTTCTAGGAAGTTCGATTTCTCGGTACTTCTAGTGTTAAGACTTAGGAATCACGGTGTGATCTGCGAATCAGAATTGGTATACCCGGATATACCGCCCACGAGAAGCCTACATGTAAATCTTGAGCACCAGCCTTTGAATATCTTAGATTTAGTCAACAAAACACCAGCATTGTGTCTATACCTTGTTTTCTGCAGTAATCGAAGACTTCTTCGTCACTTCGTTTGGAAACGGACCCTGGTTCGTCAATGTCTCCTCTGGCCTCCGAATCGAAGAACTCCAGACTTGCCGCCTCAGCAAACGACACGAGACAGATGAACATTGCCAACCACAGAATGAAGCGAGCCATTGCGCCAAACGATTTCAACTCCAGACAACGACTTCAAAGCAGGTGTCTTGTTTGGTGGGACAGACATCCATTTAAAAAGATTATCTATTGGTCGTAAATTCGTTCATATTGAAATGTTTTCGTACTGATTAGGGAAAGCCAAGCTCAAAGCACTAGCCTTATCTATTGGTAGTAAATTCCTTCATATTGGAATGTTTTCGTACTGATAAATGAAACTTATAACGATGTTGTTTTCTAGACGTTATTTTGCAATCTCTATAGATTGTAAATTCAATGACAAAATTTAATTTAAACATAACCACTGTAATCGAACATTGATCACAGAAGGTTCCTCAATCAGAACAGAACCATCTACTACCTCCATCCATCCATCCTTCAATCCATCCATCCATCCAGCCATCTAACCATCCATCCATCCATCCTTCAATCCATTCATCCATCCATCCATCCACCCATCCATCAATCTATCCATCCATCCATCAATCTATCCATCCATCCATCCATCCATCCATCCATCCATCCATCCATCCATCAATCTATCCATCCATCCATCCATCCATCAATCAATCCATCCATCCAGTCCAGTCCGTCCATCCATCCGTCCGTCCGTCCAGATCCATCCATCCATCCATCCATCCATCCATCCATCCATCCATCCATCCATCCATCCATCCATCCATCCATCCATCCATCCATCCATCCATCCATCCATCCATCCATCCATCCATCCATCAAATCAAATCCATCCATCCATCCATCCATCCATCCATCCATCATCCATCCATTCATCCATCCAATCAATCCATCAATCCATCAAAGTCCATCCATCCATCAATCCATCCATCCATCCATCCATCCATCCAAATCAATCATCTATCCATTCATCCATCATCATCCATCCATCAATCCATCGGTTCATCCATCCATCAGATCTATCCATCCATCCATCCATCCATTCATCATCCATCTAATCAAATCAAATCATAATCAAATCATAAGATTATCTATCTATCCATCATCCATCCATCCATCCATCCATCAAATCAATCCATCCATCCATCCATCAATCCATCCATCCATCAATCTATCCATCCATCATCCATCCATCTATCTATCAGATCTTCATCCATCATCCATCTATCCATCAATCTATCCATCAGATCCATCCATTCATCAATTCATCTCATCCATCAGATCCATCAGATTCATCTATCCATCAGATCCAATCAATCCATTCATCTATCCATCAGATCAGATCCATCCATCTATCTATCTCATCTATCAGATCAGATGGTCAATCTAGATCAGATCCATCAGATCTATCATCAATCTATCTATCAATCTATCCATCATGATCCATCAGATCTATCCATCTATCCATCCATCTATCAGATCTATCAGATCAATCTATCTATCATATCAGATCAGATCTATCTATCTATCTATCTCATCTATCTATCCATCCATCCATTCATCAATCTATCTATCTATCTATCTATCTATCTATCTATCTATCTCATCTATCTATCTATCTATCTATCAATCTATCTATCTATCTATCTATCTATCTATCCAAGATCTATCTATCAAATCAGATCCATCCATCCATCAATATCATCCATCCATCCATCAATCCATCAATCCATCCATCCATCAAATCCATCCATCCATCCATCCATCCATCCATCCATCCATCCATCCATCCATCCATCCATCCATCCATCATCCATCATCCATCCATCCATCCATCCATCCATCCATCCATCCATCCATCCATCCATCCATCCGTCTATCTATCCGTCCATCCATTTATCCATCCGTCCATCTATCCATCCATTTATCCGTCCATCTATCCATCCTTCCATCCATCCACCCATCCATAGATGCATGTATGTATGTATGTATAGACGGACTGATGGATGGACAGAAAGAGATACAGAGAGACAGAGAGAATGGGATTTAGGGGAGCGAGATCTAAAGTATGGAGATGGAATGAGGCATAGAGAACAAGAAAGAACACCAGGAAACGATAAGACAGACAGACAGCGACAGATACAGAGACAGAGACCAATACAAAGACCGAGACAGAGACAGACAGAGAGACAGAGTTAGAGATCTATCAAGACAGCTAAGGTAGGAAGCCCAAGAGAGTCGTTCCGAGGCCTTTCTATTGATTCCTTCCGTTGTTTCCCGTCTCTCCCTCTGTTGATACAGTCACGCCCTCTGTCGAGCGACCGACCCATGGCTTCCGGTCAACGTCGCCTTTCTTTGTGTCGGGTTGTTTGCGTTCTGAAACCAAAATGAGGCCAACCGCGAAACAATAACTCTCGCCATCGTCGTCTGGTTGGGGCGGGGGGTGAGGGAAGGAGGGTGGGAGGTGGAGGCACCACCCCCCATGGGGTCGAGAAAAAGGAAGAAGATGATGATGATGATGGTGGTGGTGGTTGTGATGATGATGATGATGATGATTATGTTGATGTTGATGATGATGGAGAAGGAGAAGAAGGAGAAGGAGAAGGAGGAGGAGGAGGAACAGGAGGAATAAGAAGAGAAGGAGGCGAAAGAGGAAAGGGAGGAGTGGAGGAAGAGGAGGAAGAGCGGAGGAGGAGGAGGAGAAGAAGAATAAGAAGGAGATGGAGAAGGGGGGAAGGAGGAGGAGAAGGAGGAGAGGAGGAGGAGGAGAAGTAGGAGAAGGTGGAGAGGATAAGATTTGTACCAACTAGAGATAAGGTTGAATGACTTAAGGTTTGCTAAGGTAAAATAAGCTGAAATAATATATGTAAAAATTGTGAAGTCTGTTCATGTAAGGTAGGCCTATGGTAACATTGGTAAGGTTAGAGAAGATAGTCAGGTACGTTAGGTAAGGTCAGATACTGCGACACCGAGTAATTTTTGTAGTCTGCATGGGCGACCGTAGCAGGTCTTCGCGTGCTAACGCTAGTTTTTGCACCCGCAAAGCCTCTTTGATCTTGTCGCTTTGATCTTACCACCGACCGTTGTTATAAGCTCCAGCATTCATCACGCACATATTGAACACGCCTCGGTTTAATATGTCGTTCCGACAGAGAAGGGTAAAAATACCCATATGAAAAGCTATGGGGACGAATAGGGCAGTTACATGGAGCGTTAAAGTGTTTCTGCATGGATAACTATTTCTGTCCCTTGATATCTGATATCTGCAAGTAAAACTAATACAAGGCTCCCAGTGAAATACAGGTTTGTTTTAATAATAATAATAATAATAATAGTAGTAATAATAATAATAATAATAATAATAGTAGTAGTAATAATAATAATAATAATAATAATAATAATAATAATAATAATAATAATAATAATAATAATAATAATAATAATAATAATAATAATAGCTTTATCGTTTCGCACATGCTTCATATTCCTGCAAACCGATGTTAAGACATGGACCTAATATTATTCGATCAGAAGAAGGAACCCAGCAGCAGGGCGATCCGATGGGTCCACTGGAATTCTGCATCACACTACAGCCGATCCTGTTAAAACTGGAATCTGAGCTAAGAGTGGCATTCTTAGACGATCTGACACTGGGAGGCAAAGTGGATGTGGTGGCCCACGATATTCAGCTGATCGCACAAGAGTCAGCTAAACTCGGGCTTCAGCTCAACCGCGCGAAATGTGAAATAGTCTTCTAGAACGACGACAGTAAGATCGACGATCCTTCATTCTACGGCTTCAAACACACTCCATTAGGAGAGGCGACGCTGTTGGGCTCACCTCTGATGCCTGGGCCAGCAGTCGATAAGGTGGTGACTAAGAAGGCTGATGACTTGGAACGAGCAGTAGGGAGGCTCTCCATGCTTCAATCGCACGATGCGCTAATCCTGCTTCGAAATGGATTAAGCGTGCCAAAGCTTCTTTACACAATGCGCACAGCCCTATGCGTCGACTGTCCTAGTCTCACCAGATTTGATTTGCTGTTAAGAAATGGATTATCGACTATTTTGAATGTGGATCTATCGGATGAGAAATGGCTCCAAGCATCCCTTCCGGTGAAAGATGGTGGCCTTGGAATACGCTGTGCTGCTACGCTGGCACTTTCTGCCTTCTTGGCATCTGCTGCAGGCACAAGCGAACTCCAGGCAAACATGTTGCCACCAGAATTAGCTGATACCCCAGACGATCTAGTTAATACAGCGCTGAAAGCATGGGTACTACTCACCGGTGCCGAACCACCTACAGGATCAGCCACTCATCGACAAAGAGAATGGGATAGCCGCTGGACAAGTACGGCGTGGACAACTTTGCACGAGTCGGCGAACAATACACTAGACCGGGCTCGTCTCTTAGCCTCCCGGGCACCACACGCGGGAGATTGGTTGCTAGCGCCTCCGATTACTGCACTTGGTCTCCGCTTGTCTGATGAAGTGATACGGATCTCGGTTGGAATGAGACTTGGAACAATACTCTGCGAACCACATTTGTGTCACTGTGGCGAGAGAGTTGACGCCAGAGGACTCCACGGTCTTACCTGCAGAAAACACGCTGGCAGGCAACAACGGCACAACATGCTGAACGACATCATATAGAGACCGTTTGGAAGAGCGAACATCCCTTCTCAGAAAGAACCGTTGGGTCTCACCAGAGAAGACGGCAAACGACCAGACGGCGTCACACTTATCCCATGGTCACGCGGAAGGTGCCTCACTTGGGACGTGACCGTTTCGGACACATTTGCAAAGTCACATCTGGCAACAACATCAACCGAAGCGGGTGAGGCCGCGAACCGGGCAGCCGCCGCCAAGACATTAAAATACGCCACAATCACCAGAACGCATGCTTTTGTCGCGGTTGCATTAGAGTCCAGCGGTTCCTGGAGTTCTGAAGGACTGGACTTTGTTATGGAATTAGGACGTAGGTTAACCGATTCAACACATGACACGCTCGAGACAAGCTACCTGTTTCAAAGACTCTCGGTAGCTCTCCAACGCGGAAACGCCATCTGTTTTTCTTCGACATTACCATGCTAGATTGTTCATAATAATAATAATAATAATAATAATAATAATAATAATAATAATAATAATAATAATAATAATAATAATAATAATAATAAGACTGTTTAACGACACTGTGTCATAACAAAGATGATTAACGTCGCCCTCCTCCTTTCT
The DNA here is from genome assembly GCA_020284085.1 of Aporrectodea caliginosa. Classification (NCBI taxonomy): domain Eukaryota; kingdom Metazoa; phylum Annelida; class Clitellata; order Crassiclitellata; family Lumbricidae; genus Aporrectodea; species Aporrectodea caliginosa. The sequence continues at coordinate 617,408 of JACEVL010000335.1, read as the reverse complement.
CTAGGCTTTGGACTGGCACTGCATAATACCGGATGGATGGATAGATCAAGAGTTTAACGACATCTTGTGACAAAGGCCGCTGACATAAATTATTTCGAACCGTTCCTATGGTATAGGGCCATAGGCAGTTTCACTTATAAGCCAAAAAACCCATAACCATAATTATAATATATGGTCCGCTTCTACCTATTCTTATAAAGCGAATAGTACAGTTAAAAGAGGTGTGTAATTATTTTGAGCAGTTTCTCCGTTTCGATGGCTAGGCATCATTAATACAGAACCAGTTTCACTTATAAGTTTTAAGCAATTACGACTTATCAATACAGTGCCGCACGTCTTATTCTTATATAGCGAATATTGCAGTTAAAAGAGGTGTGTATTTATTTTTATCAGTTCACACAGTTACCATGGCATAACACAACTGTAATGGACAACTAATAGGCTTCGTATTAGTCGGTAGGTAGGTATTTCTGTTTGACGACACTGTGTAGTAACATAGACCATTAGCATCGCACTCCTCCTTCATCCAGGTTCGGACTGGCACTGCCTAGTAGGCCTAATATAACATTACATTTTGTGGCAACGAAGGCCGTTGGCGTCAATATAAAGCAACTTGCGGCAGTTAGAATTGAAAGAGTAGCTAATTATCTGCGATGATGTGCGCGTTGAATATATATCATAGTGTTTGACCATTGTAAAGGTGTCTTGCGCGAACGGCTATTTTAAAGTTACCAAATCCATTTAGTGTGTAACCTTGGCTCAACGCCGGGCATTTGCTGTGGTTGGTCCCTCTACTTGAAATGACCTTCCCCTCATTAAGGGCTAAACTAATTACTAGTTTTTCCTCTTTGGGTCTCGTTCTTTCAAGACGTTTCTTTTCCCCTGGGGATTTCGAGCTGAGAGCGCTTCTGAATAGTTATTCTGAGAGAGGCGCTATATAAATCTTTATATACAATACAATAAAAAATCGTAATCGGAAGCCCTATATTTTTACTTTAAAAAAGGTGTGGAAAGTTATAAGACGTGTAGTAGTAGTAGTTTCAGTTGAACGACACTGTGATAACAAATATCATTAGCGTCGCCCTCCTCCTTCATCCAGGCTTCGGACTGGCATACAAAGTACAATCAGTGCCTGGTAGAAGCGTTTCAAAGGTATCTAAAGAATCATTTGTATAAATCAGTTTTTAACGACATCTTGTGGCTGCCAGGGCCATTAGCTTCGACCTTAACTGCTAGAAAGTTGTTGACAGGCCCCAACAATATACCCTGCGACCGCGATCGCACGACCATTGTATACCTCTTGCAGATAATTTACAGCAAAAGACGTTTATTGTTAGAATGTTGTACTCGTATTGACATTAACTGTTGATTGTTGTTAAGATGTATGTACACCAGAGTGCGGATATGCAATTGGTTTTATTAAAGAATATACTTACTTACTTACCTAATGCGGTTATTTTCTATATATAGGGCGGTTTAAAGCTTTTAAAGGTGTCTTAAAAGATCATTTGTATCATTCATCTTGTGGCTGTCATTCACGTCGACTTTAACTTATTAAGAGAGAAGTAGGCTGTTTGGATTCTAACGATTGAACGCAATTGTATTATATATGAAGTGTTTGAAATGCGTTTTAAAGGTGTCTAAAATAGTCGTATGTAATTTTCAGTTTTTAACGACATCTGGTGGCTACCAGGGCCATTCACGTCGAACTTAACTTACTACAGAAGCGTTATTTCATATTTAAGCATTTAACGCAATTGTTTTACATATAATGCGTTTGTAAAGCTTTTTGAAGGTTTCTAAAGTATTCATTTGTTATATTCAGCTTAAACGACAGTTTGTGGCTGCAAGGGATTTTCACGTCGAACTTAACTTCCTGAACAGGAGTATTGAGTCCGCCTAGCGATTGGTTGGTTAGTTACTGTTTAATGACACTGTGTGATAACAAAGATCATTAGCGTCGCCCTCCTCCTTCATCCAGGCTTCGGACTGGCACTGCCTAGCACTAGGACACGGATGTGCAGTGACGGACAGTGCTACTACTCTCCATTTTCAGAAATACCAAGACCCTGTCACTTAAATCCCAACATTAGCCAAGAGTGTATTAAAAAATCCCAGGAAACTCACAAAGACGTTGAGGAAAAACCTGATGAAAACGTTGTGATGAAATATGAAAGGAGTTTTAACAATCACAATTATTCACAAAAATACCGAGCAACGAACTGAATTAGCAAATTCCAATGTTTACAAGTTTACAAGACCTTATTTTAAAATCTCCCGATTGCTATTCAAAAGCCCCAAATCGGAAGATCTTGGGGAAAATCCAAAGGAGTGGACGCACTGGTGGAGTTGTTGAACGCTATTGTCTAAATGCATTTTAAAGGTGTCTAAAGAAATCGTTGTATTAT
>JACEVL010000335.1:602500-610000 GCA_020284085.1 Aporrectodea caliginosa | reverse complement strand
TAGTCCAAAAGAAGAATATAATATATGGCCCGCTTCTACCTATTCTTATAAAGCGAATAGTACAGTTAAAAGAGGTGTGTAATTTTTTTGAGCAGTTTCACCGTTCCTATGGCATAGGATGATAGGCATCATTAATACAGAACCAGTTTCACTTATAAGTTTTAAGCAATTACGACTTATCAATACAAGGTCGCACGTCTTATTCTTATATAGCGAATATTGCAGTTAAAAGAGGTGTGTATTTATTTTTATCAGTTCACACCGTTACCATGGCATAACACAACTGTAATGGACAACTGATAGGCTTCGTAATAGTCGGTAGGTAGGTATTTCTGTTTGACGACACTGTGTAGTAACATAGACCATTAGCATCGCACTCCTCCTTCATCCAGGTTCGGACTGGCACTGCCTAGTAATATAACATTACATTTTGTGGCAACGAAGGCCATTGGCGTCAATATAAAGCAAGTTGCGGCAGTTAGAATTGAAAGAGTAGCTAATTATCTGCGATGATGTGCGCGTTGAATATATATCATAGCGTTTGACCATTTTAAAGGTGTCTTGCACGAACGGCTATTTTAAAGTTACCAAATCCATTTAGTGTGTAACCTTGGCTCAACGCCGGGCATTTGCTGTGGTTGGTCCCTGTACTTGAAACGACCTTCCCCTCATTAAGGGCTAAACTAATGACTGGTTTTTCTTCTTTGGTCTCTCGTTCTTTAAAGACGTTTCTTTTCCCCCGGGGATTTCGAGCTGAGAGCGCTTCTGAATAGTTATTCTGAGAGAGGCGCTATATAAATCTTTAGATACAATACAATACAATAAAAAATCGTAATCGGAAACCTATTATTTTTACTTTTAAAAAAGGTGTGGAAAGTTATAAGACGTGTAGTAGTAGTAGTTTCAGTTGAACGACACTGTGATAACAAATATCATTAGCGTCGCCCTCCTCCTTCATCCAGGCTTCGGACTGGCACTGACAAAGTACAATCAGGTAGAAGCGTTTCAAAGGTATCTAAAGAATCATTTGTATAAATCAGTTTTTAACGACATCTTGTGGCTGCCAGGGCCATTAGCTTCGACCTTAACTGCTAGAAAGTTGTTGACAGGCCCCAACAATATACCCTGCGACCGCGATCGCACGACCATTGTGTACCTCTTGCAGATAATTTACAGCAAAAGACGTTTATTGTTAGAATGTTGTACTCGTATTGACATTAACTGTTGATTGTTGTTAAGATGTATGTACACCAGAGTGCGGATATGCAATTGGTTTTATTAAAGAATATACTTACTTACTTACCTAACGCGGTTGTTTTCTATATATAGGGCGGTTTAAAGCTTTTAAAGGTGTCTTAAAAGATCATTTGTATCATTCATCTTGTGGCTGTCATTCACGTCGACTTTAACTTATTAAGAGAGAAGTAGGCTGTTTGGATTCTAACGATTGAACGCAATTGTATTATATATGAAGTGTTTGAAATGCGTTTTAAAGGTGTCTAAAATAATCGTATGTAATTTTCAGTTTTTAACGACATCTGGTGGCTACCAGGGCCATTCACGTCGAACTTAACTTACTACAGAAGCGTTATTTCATATTTAAGCTTTTAACGCAATTGTTTTATATATAGTGTGTTTGAAAAGCGTTTTAAAGGTGTCTAAGGTATTCATTTGTAATATTCAGCTAAAACGACAGTTTGTGGCTGCCAGGGCCATTCACGTCGAATTTTACTTACTGAACAGGTGTGTTGAGTCCGTCTATCGAATGGTTGGTTAATAACTGTTTAACGACACTGTGTGATAACAAAGATCATTAGCGTCGCCCTCCATCATCCAGAATTCGGACTGACACTGCCTAGCACTAGGGAACGGAAGTGCAGTGGCGGACAGTGCTACTACTCTCCATTTTCAGAAATACCAAGACCTTGCTACAAAAATCCCAACATTAGCCAAGAGTGTAATAAAAAAAATCCCAAGTAACTGAGAAGGAAAAAGTTGTGATGAAATACGAAATAAGTTTTAGCAATCACAATTTTATTCTAAAAATACCGGGCAACGAACTAGCAAAAAAACTGAAGCATAAATTGAATTAACAAATTACAATGTCTACAAGTCACAATAATAATAAATGTCTTTCGGACAAAGCCTCTTAACCAATCCTATCGAAATCTGATTCGCTGTCAATGTTCTAAAGTCCAGTAAAAACTAGTCTGTAGACCTTAGTAAAAAATCTCCGGATTGCTATGCAAAATCCCCAGATCGGGGGCCCAGATCGAGGGCCCGATAGCGCATTGGATAACACACTGGCATAGAGAGCGAGAGGTACCGAGTTCGAGTCCCGTTAGGGCGGATATGCTTTGTAGGCTGCTATTAGCGCCGTTGTATTGCAGGCTGTCTGTTCTGTTAGTAGTTAAGATTTATGTCTTCTGTCATTTGTGCTCTTGTGAATTGTGTCAATTGCATAACATGTAAATGTACAGCGCAGTGCGTTTGTCAGGCGCTTCAATAAAGAAAAGATTATTATTATAATTATTATTACAAGATCTTGGGAAAAAATCCAAAGAAGTGGACCCAATGGTGGCATTGTTGAACGCTATTGTCTAAATGCGTTTTAAAGGTGTCTAAAGCAATTACTGTATTATTAAGGGTCTGTTACGTCGACCGTAACTTATTAAACAGATAAGCTACTATATGTTCGTACGATCTACCGATTGGACGGAATTGTCGTTTATATATAGAGTGGCTCAAAAGCGTTTTAAAGGTGTCTAAAGAAATCGTTTAATTATTAAGTAAGTAAGTAAGTAAGTATATTCTTTATTCAACCAATTGCATATCCGCACTTTGGTGTACATACATTTATACAGAGTATAACATTCTTATTATAAACGATTTGCGTGAAAGATTGTCAGCTTGTGAAATAATACGGTCATGTAATCTCGGGCGCAGGGTGTAGGGGAGCGGCTTTTTGGGGGGAGTAGTCCATGGAGTACATGCCCCGGGTTTCCTAGGACCGCAGAGAAGAGGCGTGAGTTAGCAGTGTTGCAAAGATGCTCAAACGATGGACTGTCCTCTGGCAGGTACCGCAGACGAATCAGACGCCGCATCGCCGACTGAAGGCGGTTCTTTTCTTGCTGCCCTGCAAATCCCCACCAAGCCGGAGCAGCATAGAGCATTTCTGGCTACCGTTGTAGCACGAACCACGTCGTATAGCATAGGGCCTGAAAGACCATGCGCCACGAGGATGCGCAAGGCATACAGCGATTGTCTGGCCTGACAACATATACGGGTGATGTGTGACTCGAAACTCAAAGCTTCATTCATTGTAATGCCCAAGATGACCATGCTGGAGACCTGTTACGTTAAGGGCCTGTTACGTCTACCTGAACTTATTAGACAGATAAGCTACTAGTTTCGAACGATCTACCGATTGGACGAATTGTCGCTTATATAGGGTGACTCAATAGCGTTTTAAAGGTGTATCGAGAAATTATTATGGCCCAAACTAGATCTTTTGCCACCACTGGGTCTTCCTCTCTACGAGTTACCATTCTTTCTGGTTCTATTCCTAAAGCCTTCTCTCTCCTCAAAACCTTCTTGTTCTTTAGGGTTCTCGCACTGGGAGCGCTACTGAATGGCCATTGCTGCGAGTTGCGCTACATAAATTAACAAATACAATAAAAAATGCAATACATGCATTAATATTATTCAGTTTGTAACGACATCTTTTGACCACCAGGATCAGTCAAGTCGACCTTAACTTACTATAGTTTGGGAAGTTATAATCTAGCGATTGAAAGTAATTGTTTACTATATATAGGATGTTTTGAAAGTCGCTTTAAGGTGTCTAATAGTGGACTGTATTATTCCGTTTCTAATTATTATATCGTGTGGCTGCCGCACTGAACTCACAGTTAAGCCACGATATTATAATAGATTCGCTAAGGATGGTTAGGGTTATCCCGTAGTTTAGGTTGGTAAATTAGTTGAATGTCTTCAATGCCGTACTTCACGTTGGTAAGTAAGCAGTCTACCTTTGTCCATGATAACTATCAACAATCCCGCTTCAATTTCATGAAGAAATTTTGTTTAATCAATCCAGCTTCCATTTCATGAAAAAATGACCCAACTTCTATTTAACCAAACACATATTTTTCATCAATGAAACTTTTATTTAAGCAAACAATTATTCTCATGGGTCCAGCTTCTACTTACGGAAACAATTATTTTCTTCAATCGAGCTTCTATTGCATCAAACACTTAGTTTAATCGATCCAGCTTCTATTTACGGTAAAAATTATTTCCACCAATCCAACTTCTATTTAAATACATAAATGGTTTCATCAATCCCACTTTCATTTAGGGAAACCATTTTTTTCATCAATCCAGCTTCCATTTTAATTTGACGATATAAAATAATTTACCAACCTAAACAACGAGTTTACCCCGGACTGGCACTGCCACCACATCTATGGTTTTGGCGTAGCTCGGGTAACTATAGCGTACAGAATAAGTTTTAGAAAGTTTCTAAAGAGAGGAGTCGCAGTATCACGGGATCTATTGCTGAGGCGTAAGTATATATAAAGTCAGAGACATACGTTAAAAAGGTGTTTAGCATCAACTATTACTCATGACCTATAAGTTAGTTAGTAGTAGTTTCAGCTTAACGACACTGTGTAATAACAAAGCTCATTAGCGTCGCCCTCCTCCTTCATCTAGGCTTTGGACTGGCACTGGCACTGCCAAAGTACGATCAGTGGCGGATTTATAAGTTGGTTAATGTAAACTTACGTTTACATGCTACAAACCGGCTTGTGCCTCCACCAAACAGGCTACTACAGAACTTGGTGATATAGACATATTTGCGCAGACAACTTCGTAATCGTAATCGTAATCTCCAAACTTCTAAAGCGTCACTCAAAATCCAAGCGCCGGGCACCAAATTATTCACGAGCGCTGCTTCGAGTCAGAGTTGAACGCTCTCGTCACAGGGAGTCGGCCAAGCAAGCTCTTACTTACAATCGTCGATTATAGACTACGGACGTATAAAATATGATCCATCCCCTCATTCATTAACCAAAACACCTACACCATACAATACAGTGATATTGCATTTGATATTGCAATCATTCCAAAGTGCACACACGACCATACGACGATGGCACTGAACAATTGTGAGTTAGAGACTTGCTCAAGGTTCATAAATAATAATAATAATATCTTTTCTTTAATAAGCGCCTGACAAACGCAATGCGCTGTACATTTACATGTTATGCAATTGAAATCTTAACTACTAACAGAACAGACAGCTTGCAATACAACGGCGCTAATAGCAGCCTACAAAGCATATCCGCCCTACGGGGGCTCGAACTCGGTACCTCTCGGTCGCTGTGCCAGATGTTATCCAAAGCGCCACGGGCCCCCATACACACTATTACACAGTTACCGTCTCAGGGAGAAGAATCAATCCCGTACTCGACACCTTACAATAAAATTCCAGTTGGGATGGTTTAAAACAAAACGTTTACAGCGTCCCATGTTTAAATAATATTGTTTAACACCGTTTTAAAGGTGTCTACGGAATGCAGTGACCAAACGTACTCCAGTCAAATTTGATTAATCCCAAGCGTGTCCCAACCTTATATAGAATAACTCGATACAGTTTTAAAGGTGTTTAAGGCGACTTCTTTAACCAATTGGCTACTGTCGTACCTCTAAGTCCCTGCCGTTAACCGCTGAGGCGAAAACTTATTGCTATACGTTTTTAAAGCGCCAATGCCTAATGACGAAGCATCAATCGATGGCGCTGAGCAATTGTGAGTGAAGGATTTGCTGAAGGTCCCTACACAGTAACCATTTTAGGGGAAGAGGATCGAACCCGTACACTCCACCTCACAATTCCAGATATCGTCCAGGGTTTCCAGATTTCGGAAGGGCTTGGTCGCGAAATCACTTCCAAAAGTAGCCCAAAAGTCGCGGGCTGAACAGCTAAATCAAAACATCAATAAAAAATTTCCTAGGTACGTCAATAAACATACTTTATTGTTTTCGCCATGACACGTGATGATACCATTGACGTAAAAATGTAGATGGCAGTCTGTTTCGTGCTTACCGTAATACCGTAGACTAGTCCGTACACCGTAGAGTATGTATTTATTACTTACTAAGCCACACCACATAAGAATAGTAGCTAGCAACAGTGACCCAGTAGCCTACAGCAGTCACTTTGTGAGAATTCATAATGTCGCCGTAGCGACCGCGGGATAATTTAAAGGCAGCCCAAATATCGCGAGGACGAAATTTTAAGTCTCGAGTAGCCCAACTTTTAGCGACGACTTGGCAAACCTGGTGGGATCATCATATCAAACAAATCGTTTACGGCGTCCCATCTTTATTAGTATTGTTAAACACCATTTTAAAGGTGTCTAAGTCAAATTTACTGACTACACTGTACGGCAACTTCATTAATACGGACCGTGTCCCATCCTAATTATAATACCATTTGACACCGTTTTAAAGGTGTCTAAGACTACCGCTTTAACCGATTGTCTACTGTCATGCCTCTAAGCCGCCCACGTTAGCAGCCCAGACGACAAATTATCATTATGCATTTATTATGAGCTCTGCTAATTAGTGACGAAGCATCAATCGATGGCGCTGAGCAATTGTGAGTGAAGGACTTGCTCGACGTCCCTACATAGTAACCGTCTCATGGGAGGATCGAACCCATACTCTCAGCGTTACAAGGCTACCACTCTAAGCAATCGTAGTATAATGTGTATGTGTATTTCCTTTTTAACGACTAGCTGCGTGGTAACAAAGACCATTAGCGTCGCCCTCCTCCTTTCTCAAGGCTTGTGACTGGCACTGTCAGAAAGTGAACAGTGGCGGAGTTAGTATTATACTTTTATATAAACTTGTTCCTAGGTGAAAATTAATCGCCTATCGTGTCCCACCCTTATATAGCACCGGTTGACACTGTTTCAAAGGTGTCTATAAGACGAGCGCTCTAAATCAATCGCAAACAGTACTCCACTGCCTACACCCATTGAACACTTACTAGTTAACCATTTAACCGAATAAAACATGTTTAGTTATTATTACTGCGTTAAACATTCACTTTCGTTTCGTAAAGTTGCAATTTTTTTGCTAAACAGGTGACAATGAGCCATGGCCATACTTATGATGAGTACACAAGGATAATGGTGCAAGAGAAGTGTTGGATTCCGAATAGGGTTTGTGAAAGAGCAGTGTTTTCAGTTTCGAGTGAAAGACCTGTGGAGAGTTAGCGAGAGGTGGGGTTTTGGTGACTTCGTAGGATGGGTAAGATATTTGTCGTAGTGCTGGCGGAAGTTTGTTCCAAAGGGGTGGAACAGCTGTGGCTATGGAACGATTTGCCGATTTTAGCGATGAGGTGACTGCACTTGGTGATCTCCATCGAAGGGCCACTCAAGAAACTGCCTCAGAAGTTTACTCACCCTTCGTGAACTTCACTGGCTTACC
>JACEVL010000335.1:582500-597500 GCA_020284085.1 Aporrectodea caliginosa | reverse complement strand
AATTAGCAATATTGTATATTATTGCGTACATTTTGTACTTTTGGATAAACAAATATAAGATTATGTGTGTTTTGAAACTAATCTATGTATAAAAGATACACAAAATCATCCCTACACATGTTTATATAGTATAAATGTACATCCATACATATATATCCATACATATATATCGGTTTACGTTGTAATGCTGTATTCAGCCATTTTCACACAGATTACGCGTATTATTATTTATTTTGATCACTTCCGGTATTCAAAAGACAAAGATGTAGGTATGCAAATGAAGCCCTACATTCCCTCTAAAGAATGGTATCTTTGTTTCTCTTCCAGGAAGACAAATGAATACGCTACAGACAAAAAACTAAGGGGGAGTCCTTCCATTCAGCCATTTTTCATGCATATTACGCGTATTATTATTTATTTTGAGCACTTCCGGTTGTCTCAGGTCAACTCAGTGACCATAGAAATGTAGCCCCACATTCCCTCTATAGAATGGTAAAATTTGTGTCTCTTAATATTAAATGACGGATAAGATATAGTCGAAAATCTAGGGGGGGTGGTATCCACCCCCTGGTGCCTCGGGTATATTGGGTATAACTTTTGAACGGTGTGAGATATCATCTCACATTTTACCTCAAAACGTGTGTAAATGAACCCCCTACAGCTACCTAAAAGGTCAAATTTTTATTCCATACGGAAAAAGTTTGAGATGAAAAAACCTAGGGGGTGGCAACCACCCCCCTTGGTAGCCCGAGGGTTAAGTAGGGTCCCCGTGCCTTTGTACTCTATAACCTAAATTCATTATTGGCCTGTGAAAGAAAGAGATATAATGGTAAGGGCCTAATTAAATCAAATCATTGCATGAGAAGAAAAACTTAATTATAATCTTAACTAAGAACTTAACTAAATGCGGCTTTTTGCCATTCCATGGTTTAACGTCATCATATGACATCAAAGGCCGTTGACGACAATTCAAAATTATGTACAATACAGTTGAGACAAAATTGATAGAGTTAGAGGCATCTAAACAGTACTTTACAATGTCACTAATAATTATTCATTGTTTAGTAAATGCGGCTTTGTGCCATTCACGGTAATGTGTAGATGTTATACAGATAAAAGAAGGTGTGTACGTAATCTTTTTTAAAGATGAACAAATTATTAGACATGAGTATATTGGAAGGGATTGCATTCCATGTCACATACGATGGGTTACGTCGTTCGCCTTGTAACGTAATAATATATTTTCGTTTATTCAACAATCCGGTTGACACACCGCAACCGGTTACAGTGTACAATTATGCAATTCACAAGACACAAATCTTAACTACTAACAGAACAGACAGCCTGCAAACACAAAGCATATCCGCCCAACGGGGGCTCGAACTCGGTACCTCTCGGTCTCTTTGCCAGATCTTATCCAAAGCGCCACGGGCCCACGTGATTGATTGACAGATTGATTGATTGAGTGGATGGTACGGGTTCGATCCTCTTCCCCTGAGACGGTTACTGTGTAGGGACCTTGAGCAAGTCCTTCACTCACAATTGCTCAGCGCCATCGATTGATGTTTCGTCATTAGATATTGACAATTAATAAATGCATAATTTAATAATAATAATAATAATAGTAATAATTAAATCCTCTGGGCCATTTACAAATGCGCCAAACTATAGGTTATTATTACAAATTGAACCTATAAGAAACCACATTTCTATATAATAATACCCAAGTTCTCGCTATGACTCATCGATCGAAACTATCGGAAATCCCCAAGGTATCGATCGATGAGTCATCGGTCGCGAAAGTTCCCAACAGTTTCGATCAGTCGTCAGTTTCGATGATGAGCCGTCACACGGTCGAAAACTGTTATCTCATTTTGACTTAAAGAAAAATCTTCTGTATATAAAATGGAATATAAAACGAAAACAGTAAAACAATTACGAAACATTGCCAAAGAGAATGGTTTGGTTAGATATTCGGGACTGCGAAAAGCGGATCTTGTGACATTAGTATCATCGAGACTTTTGCAAAGCGTTAAGACTGTACATGAAAGCGATCTGTTAGACGCTCCAGTTCCAGACATCAAAGTTCCAACGCTTGTTCCAGGTAAGTATAAACCTCCATCTAATACATGGACATCTCGTTTTAATAATGTTGTGACTGAAATGAAGAAGAAGGTTAGGTCGAAACTTAATTCTTTTGCGGATTGGATCGATAATTTCATAGCTCCTCGAGAAAAGAAACCCGTGAATGAAAAATTAGACTCGTTGAAGTCAAAGATTTCGGGTATTTATAGTAAAATCAATAAAAAGAAGTTCGAAATCCTAGAGACCGCGAATGCTATTAAAGGATTTACTAAGCGATACACAGTCGAAGGAACTGGGGGGATTGACGTCACATCTTTCCTCAATGCTGTAAGGCCGCGGGTAGTCAGTCTGCTAACGAAATCTCGAGGGGTAAAAGTTCAATTCAATCTTATGTGTGTAATGGAGAAAGTAGATATGAAATCTGGGGAAGAAGTCGAGGCTGAACCTAATTTTAAATCGAAGAATGAGATTATTTTAGACGCAACCGACGTGGGTGAAATATATAGCGGTGCAGTGGATAAAATTAAGGAGAGCATGGCGAGTTATCAGATGCGAGGTAGTAATTGGAGGTTTAAATCCGTTGCGAAGTTGGATATCGATACGGTTGTTTATAAACCGTTGAAAGGAAGTTCTTACATTCCACTACCGGCCTATTTAGCGAGTAAAAAGGGAATTATTAATATGAAGAACGAAGACGAAGAATGTTTCAAGTGGTGTGTAACGAGAGCTTTAAACCCCGTTGAAGGACATCCATATCGAATTACAAAAGAATTAATCAAGCAGTCTGAGGAACTTAATTGGTCCGGCATTGAATTTCCAGTAGCGGCGGATGCTAATGTGATAAGCAGGTTTGAGAGAAATAATAACATTAGTATTAATGTCTTCGGTTATGAGACAGATGTTAAACTATACCCATTATATATATATCTAAGCATGAAAGCGATACCTATGTAGATCTATTGCTTATTTCCGACGGAGAAAAGAAGCATTATTGTTGGATAAAGAATTTTAACAGATTGATGAAGAAACACACAGAGAAATCTAAAAATTCAATGCACTATTGTAGACGATGTTTAATCGGTTTTCAACGAATAAAAGCGCTTACTAAGCATAGTGAGTACTGTTCCCAACACGAGGCGCAAAAGATCGAACTTCCAGAACCGGGAACTATGTTGAGTTTTAAAAATTATTATAGAAAGATGCGAGTCCCCTTCATAGTCTACGCCGATTTTGAAAGCTTCATTAAACCTATAGACACTTGTCAGCCAAATCCTAACACATCCTACACTAACAAATACCAAAAACACGTTCCGAGTTCATTCTGTTATTTTATAAAATGTTTCGACGATGACCTATATTCGCAAGACCCCGTAATGTTTACAGCGGAGAACGAAGACGATGATGTAGCTCAAATATTTATAGACACTCTTATAGAGAATATAAAAGATATTTACAAACGATTTAAATTTCCAAAACGAATGATATTCGGGAAGAAAGACAAGGAGCTATACGATTCAGCTACCGTTTGCCACATTTGCGAAGGTGAATTAGGGACAGATCGAGTTAGAGATCACTGCCATCTTACAGGTAAATTCAGAGGGGCGGCCCATAACAATTGTAATTTAAGCTATAAGGTCCCCAAGTTTTTCCCAGTACTGTTACATAATTTATCTTGTTATGATGCTCATTTATTCGTAAAGAAACTACGAGGCGAAGATAACGAAAGGATTAACTGCATACCTTGTAATGAAGAACGGTACATCTCATTCAGCAGAGAGGTCTTGGTTGATAAGTTTATAGGTAAAGAAAATAAGGAAGTAGAGGTTAAACGTGAATTACGGTTCATCGACAGTTTTAGATTCATGCCCTCCAGTCTCGACGCATTATCGAGGAATCTAAGCAAAGACCAGTGTAAAAATATAGGCAAGCATTATTCCGGTACTCAGCTAGATCTCCTACTAAGAAAAGGCGCCTACCCCTACGATTTTATCGATACCATCGATCGACTGAACGAAACGGAACTACCGCCGAGGTCTGCATTCTATTCGAGACTTAACGATTCGGATATTAGCGACGAAGACTATAACCACGCACGGACGGTATGGAATGAATTCGGATTCAAAACGTTTCGAGAATACCACGATTTATATAACCTGTCAGACGTTCTCCTGCTCGCCGACGTGTTTGAGAATTTCAGAGACGTGTGCTGCGAGAACTACGGTCTCGACCCCGCTTGGTATTATACTTCTCCGGGTCTTGCATGGGACGCCGCATTAAAGTTGACCGAAGTAGAGTTGGAATTATTAAGCGACTACGATATGATACTAATGGTTAAGCATGGGATAAGAGGCGGTGTTAGCACAATTTCGCATCGTTATGCGCAGGCTAATAATAGGTACATGCCCTCGTTTGACGCAAGCAAGCCTTCGTCGTTTATAGCGTACCTTGACGCTAATAATCTTTACGGATGGGCGATGTCAAAGAATCTACCAACTCACGGGTTCGAGTGGATGTCAAATGATGAGCTAAACGATTGGAGAACGACGCCTAGTATTTTAGAAGTGGACTTGGAATATTCGAGAGATTTGCACGATCTTCATAACGATTACCCGCTCGCTCCAGAGAACATCACACCCGAATCTTCAACCGTGCCTAAACTTATACCAAACCTAAACGATAAAGTAAAGTATATAGTTCATTACGAAAATTTAAAGCAGTACGAAAGCCTAGGCTTGAAGATAACCAAAATTCATCGAGGAATTAAGTTCGAAGAAAGTGCCTGGCTGAAAAAATATATCGATCTAAATACCAGCTTGAGGACTAGAGCAACTAACGATTTCGAAAAAGACTTTTTCAAATTAATGAACAACAGTGTCTTTGGAAAAACTTGTGAATGTATAGAGAATCGGGTAGATATTAAACTAGTCTCCAGCGAAAAGCAAGCGATAAAACTAGCGGCGAAAACTAGCTATGACACTCGAACGATTTTTGACGAGAATCTAATTGCGATTCATATGAAAAGAACGAAGCTATATTATAACAAGCCTATATATCTCGGAATGTGTATCTTAGACTTGAGTAAAACGCTCATGTATAATTTTCACTATAATTACATCAAAAGTAAGTATGGTGATAGATCAAAACTGTTATTCACGGATACCGACTCACTAGCTTATGAAATTAAAACCGATGATTTCTATGCCGATATCGCTCCAGACATTAGAAGCCGGTTCGACACGAGCGATTACCCAAAAGACCATTCGTCTGGTATAGAAACTGGAGTGAATAAAAAAGTCATCGGTATGTTTAAGGACGAAGCGGCTGGCAAACAGATCGAAGAATTTGTAGGATTGAGGTCGAAACTATATTCATACAAGATGGCTGGAGTGGATTATAAGAAGTGCAAGGGTGTAAAGAAGAACGTAGTTAAGAACGCAATCACACACGAAGACTATAAAGACTGTTTGTTTACGAGAAGAGAACAATCGAGAAAAATGAATGTTATACGATCGTATCACCATGAAATATACACCGAAGAAGTAAATAAGGTCGCTCTATCAGCCGACGATGATAAAAGAGTGATTCAGCAGGATGGCATTCATACTTTAGCGTACGGTCACTATTTGTTGAAACTACTTAAAGAATAAATATAATAATATAAAATGGAAGTGGTAAAAGTATGTACTAAATGCAAAATGGAAAAAAGCTTAACTGAATTTTGCAAAGATAAACGTAATAAGAGCGGGTATCATTCTAGTTGTAAAATGTGTAACAATATCAAAGCGAAGGAACTTAGGCAAAAATATTCGCAAATAGAGACGAGGGAAATAAAAGATAAAAAAGTTTGCTGCCGTTGTAAGAAAGAAAAGAATGTAATAGAATATGGTAAAAATAGATGTCGTAAAGACGGGTTTGATAGTGAATGCAAGGACTGCAAAAATAAATATAATAACGCGTATTCTAAAGCCCGAAAGCTATACGACCCAGAATTTAAACTACTTACAAATATGAGGTCTAGACTTGGCCAAGTATTAAAAGGTAAATCGAAATCGCAAACTACACGTCAACTTATAGGCGTCGATTTTGAAACATTTACCAAATGGATTAAATTTCAGTTCGAAGAAGGAATGACGATGGAAAACTATGGCTCGGCGTGGCACCACGATCACGTTCTACCGATATCATCGTTCAATTTGTTAGACGAGGAAGAACTTTTTAAAGCTATGAATTGGATGAATATCCGTCCTTTGTCACCGCTTAAAAATATCAAAAAATCAAACAAAATCGATCCCTGGCTATACGTAATGCAAGAAGTGAAAGCGCATTACTTTCTAAAACATTTAGCAGAAATATAAAATGAGTTCAACAACTGTAAAAAACATAGACGTCGAAGGCGTAGTTCTTCCTAATAAACCGTTAACAAATTTCGAATTAATAGATGCCGCGAAGAAGCTGAATATTCTGAATTTTAGAGGATTTTTTATGCGAGACGACCTGCCGAAGAAACCTAAACGGAACGAGTGCGGTATATTTAACCTAGACGATTCTAATGGTAAAGGGACCCATTATGTGGGTTGGGTTAAGAATCGTAAAGACAAGCTTTATTTTGACAGCTACGGTCTCCCTCCACCTACCGAACTGTTAAAGTATTTAGGCGATCCTGTATACTACAACAGCGAACGAATACAACCGGATAACGAAGTCTTTTGCGGTCATTTATGTTTGTACGTGCTGAAGAAAATAATGAACGATGGTCGTAAATTTCAAGAAATCATAAACGATTTATATTAATAAATAATATCATATATTTAAAAAAACAATGCCTGTTGATAAATTTGGTCACACAGACTCTGGTTCTATGCAACGAGTTGTAGCCGGAGGTGTAACGCTAACTCAGATAAATAATACTTTTCTAAGGCTGGATGGAAGCAACGACGTTACCGGAGATATAGATATGGGTGGCCATCTTCTCGTAGGTTTACCGACTGAGTATCCGTCAGCCGGCAACGGCGATGAAGCTATTAGCTTTAGTCAGGCTACTGCTCTAGTCGTTGATAAAATCACTAATATCGTCACGCCAACCGCCGACGACCATTTAGCTAACAAAAAATACGTCGACACGAAGGTATCAAAGACCGGTGATACCATGACGGGCAATCTATTCCTAAGCGTCAACGGCGATCGCTTTCGCACCATGGGGTGTAAGGATTTAGGAGGAAATAAACAATTCCAGTTGTTGTTGGGTAGTACGACGAATAAAATGCAATGTCAGGCGAACAACCCTATTACATTACAAACGACTGATGGATTTTTATGCAAGCACGGGGAGCAAGATATAATAAGATTCGGTAAATCTTCTACCGATCGTAGAATAGAACTATATCAAAATA
The DNA here is from genome assembly GCA_020284085.1 of Aporrectodea caliginosa. Lineage (NCBI taxonomy): Eukaryota > Metazoa > Annelida > Clitellata > Crassiclitellata > Lumbricidae > Aporrectodea > Aporrectodea caliginosa. The sequence continues at coordinate 590,025 of JACEVL010000335.1, read as the reverse complement.
TCACGATGAACGAAAAATATATCTCTGATTTACACGATCCCGTCGAAGCTCAAGACGCGGCAACTAAGAATTACGTCGATAATTCTTGGAAAAAGTGCCGCATCGGATACATTCCTAATTTGGAAGCTGATAATAGTATAACCGGCTTCGTCGCTAGCGCTAGTTCCAATCGTCCTGGGCATGATGCGTACAGAGCCTTTAACAATCTCACACTCAGTTCTGCTTGGATTCAAGGTGATAATATAACGGTTTGGTTGCAGATCAAATGTCCCGAACCGGTTACAATTTGGAGAATCGCGCTCTATCCTAACGTAATGCTGCAGGCTTGGAATTTATCCGCCAGCAACGATGGATTGTCGTTTACGCCGCTATTAGCGAACGTTCCGCGAGGGGGAGGATTAGGCCTATCATTTTTTAATGTTTCGACTACGACGGCTTATCAGTATTACAGACTTACGATCCCGGACCGCAACGACGACCTTCTCACCGGAATTTCATTAATGCAATTATACATTTACGATACATAAATCGTTGAATTTAAATAGAAATTATCCAGATCTATTTAAATTCTTATAACTAACCGGTACTCTCTTCACTGCTACTCCGCCTCACTCGTTACGCACTCATACCTAGTGGTACTTTCTTCACTGCTACTACTCTCTTCACTCGTACTCTCTTCACTCTCTTCACTGGTACTCTCTTCACTCGTACTCTCTTCACTGGTGGCACTTTCCTCCTCACTCGTACTTTCTTCCTCACTCTCCTCGAAATTAATTAGATCTTTCTCCTCACTCTCTAACACTTTAATTTCGTATCTTTTTTATATACTTTTCCGTTAAACATCGTTATTACACCCGCGTTTTGGTTAAGCGCTTTCGCAGCCTTATACATCGATGAGTACGAATCGATCAGACCCGTTTCCCGATCTAAGATTTCTACGCGTCTAGGGTGTGTCCTTATTCGTTTCAACCTATCGTATTTTTCATCCTTACTCGTTATTTTCGGTGGTTGTTTCCAATTTTCCACAACCTCCAGAGTAAGCACGCCTTTCTCGACTAGCCGCGAAATCATTTGCGGTTTGTTGAGATAAGAATGTCCGCGAATATTGTGTTGTTTCATTAATTCTTTCAATTCTGGCAGCTTCATGTTTTTGTTTTTATAATGATAATATTATTTCTTAAGTTAGAACTTTTTAGTACACCACGCTCATTTTCTGTCCATCGGATTGGAATTTTAACAACTTATCCGAAATTATAACCGCATAGGCCTGTGTCTCAGCAGCGACCGCCGCGTTAAAAAAAGCTTTGATTTGGATATCTACGACCGACGATTTCAGTTGTTCCGGCTGTTTACTAAGGTCGAATACCATGAGCGGGTATAGGTCTTTATAGTCGGCTGGGGTGATGTTACTTTGCGTAATCAGCTGATTCATTCCGAAGAACTTTTCGCTAAACGTCGCCGCGTCTCTGTAAGCTCTCGAAAATTTCTGGTTGGGGAATGATAGGTCATAGTCTACGGCTGGGTATCTCGCTTGATTCAACATCACGTACATGTTTTTGAGATTGCAATGATCGAAGATCGATGGGTTATGTAGTTGGCTGCCGCTGCGATTGGTTTGAAATCCGACGACTATCCACCTAGGTTTTTCCGGAGCCGTCTTGACGCTAAGACGCCAGCTAAAAGTGGTCGATTGAGGAACTGTGATAGTATCGCATTGACGAGCGCGATAGGCAACTGGTAGCGACGCTTTCGATTCGATAGTTTTATATAACTGCATCTTTTCCATAAGCGATGGTATAACGGACGGCATAAACCACGAGATTTTCGTAACGTCAACTTTCCCAGCAATCGCTGCATCTGCGCAGCATCTGCGCCTGCGACTCTAAAAATCGCGTCGTCGTCCGATTTACGAACCAGCGTTAGCGTGTGCTTCAGTCCGTATACTATTTTATCGTAATCTTCGCAAAATCCGAAAATATGGCTAAGAGGAACTACGAAACTGAATGTTCCTTTAGTAGTTGGTTTTTGAATAAGATACGCTTGACGAGCCGCGAAACCCGCATTATCCGCTATAACAGCGGTTGCGGCAGTGTCTTTACACCATAACTGGTTAAGACCTTGCGCTTTAGCGAAGTCGTCCGGATATTTCAGCAAACCCAGCATCGTCGTTGCTTGACCCGGGTGATATATCGTTTCCATATCTTGATTCGATAGCGAATACCCGATTTGACTGAAAAGATGCATAAGCCCGTTGTTGGTGATGGCTACCGCGTTGGCATTAGCGTACGCGGTGTCCATCTGCTGCTTTGAGTAACCTACCTTCGATCAGCAAGTAAGACTCGGCGGGATGACAAAATAGATCGTGAGTTTCTATAGTTATGCGAATCTCACCGGCTGAGTTAAGATTCGTTCTAGCTACTGGTTCAGATTCGTGCCACTCATAGCTTTCGATTCCTTCGTCGACTGACGAGGCTTCTGTAAAGTTTAGAATATCCGATTGCATTTTAATTACGAGAGATTATATTTTTAAGTAGTTATCGTGCGAGTTTTAAACCAGCCCCGTTGTTGAGATGTCTCACGAGATCTTGAATGGATACGGCATTCGAAGAAGACGAAGTTTTTCCTAGTCCGTAACCGGCTAATATATTATTAATATTAGTTCCAGCGTTACTAGCCCCACGCCGTTATCGATTAACCTCGCTAAGATAGCCGCATTCTCTCGCGTAAGTGCTGGTGGCTGCATCGTTTCAACCTCTCGATTTTCGACAGCGCGCGGTGACAGTACCGACGATGCTAAAAGTTTATCGGCGGCTTTATTTACCAATCGTTTACCAGCTTCTACTGCGGTATTCTTTCCAATCTCTAGCGCCTTTTTACCCAACTCTTTCGCGGTATCTTTACCTACGCTAAGTTCCAGCTCCTCCTATAACGTGTTGTTTCTTATATCTTCTTTTAATAACGACTAGCATTTTATAATTATAACATTAAGTTTTTATACGAGTCTGCGACTGTCATGAACGCAACAACGGTGATGCGGGTTATTTAATCTTTTCGATGCATTTTCGTTCCACGATAAATCCTTAACTTCCATAGTCATTTTAATATAAATGTTTTTGTATTTAAAATAACGATGTATTGCGTAAAGTGTAAGAGAAAAACCGAAACGAAAGATATTCAGAACGTCATCAGTAAAAACAATAGACCTATGCTTCGAGGCGTATGCGCTGTATGCGGAACGACTAAAACTCAATTCGTGAAAGGAACTGCTTCGAATGGAGGAGATCTAGTTAGTTCTCTAAATTCGGTTACAAGTAACATCAAGTTGCCTTGGGCTAAATTTCAAGGTGAGATGCATTTACCTGGACACTCATTTACGGGACCTGGAACTAGATTAGATTTGAGACTTAATCCCGAAGGGGTCAATCTGACCCCTTTTGGTTTTTAGCGGAACGCACCTCGGCCCCAGATATAGCCCGGGTCCTGTAATTTCATGACTTCTCCTAACTTCGTAGGGTATACCCTCTGCCAAAATTTGAACTCGGGGGATTCACAATTTCTGAGATTTTTGCTGTTCTACCTTTAAGCACCGAGGGGTCAATCTGACCCCTGTATTAGTACTTGCATGTAAGGCTACGCATTTCTTGTTTTCTATTCAATAATATTATAGATCAAAGCTAATTACGTAATCAAATGTGAGAAGATAGGAGATCTGGTGAGAGGAGAGGAGATCTGGCGAGAGGAGATGAGATCTGGCAAGAGAAGAGGAGATCAGGTAAGAGGATAGGAGATCTGGCGAGAGAATTATGGATCTGGCGAGAGGAGAGGACATTTGGCGATGGGAAAGATAAGATCTGGGGAGAGAAGTGGAGATCTGGTGAGAGGGTAGGAGATCTGGTGAGAGGAAAGTAGATCTGGTCAGAGGAGAGATCTGGTCAGAGGATAGTAGATCTGGCGAGAGGAGAGGAGATCAAGTGAGAGGATAGGAGATCTGGCGAGAAGGATGATTTGATGAGAGGAGCGGAGATCTGGTTAGAGGAAAGGAGATCTTGTGAGAGGAGATCTGGTGAGAAAAGAACAGATCTGGTGAGAGAAGAGGATATCTGGTGAGAGGAGAGGATATCTAGTGGGAGAAAGAAGATCTGGTCAGAGGAGAGATCTGGTGAGAGGAGAGGAGATCAAGTGAGAGGATAGGAGATCTGGCGAGAAGAAGGATCACTTTGTTAGAGGAGATCTGGCGAGAGAGAGGAGATCTGGTGAGTGGAGAGAGATCTGGTGAGAGGAGAGGAGATCTGGTGAGAGGAGAGAGATCTGCTGAGAGAAGACGATATTTGGAGAGAGGAGAGGAGATCTGGTGAAAGTAAATAATATCTGGTCAGAGGAGAGGAGATCTGGTCAGAGGATAGGAGATCTGGTCAGAGGATAGGAGATCTGGTGATAAGATAAGAGATCTGGTGATAAGATAGGAGAACTGGTGAAAGGAGAGGAGATCTGGTGAGAAGATAGATCTGGTGAGAGGAGAGAAGATCTGGTGAGAGGATAGGAGATCTGTTGAGTGGATAGTAGATTTAATGAGAGCGGAGGAGATCTGGCGAGAGGATAGGAGATCTGGTGAGAGGAGAGGATCTCCTATTATTCCATTCCAACTTACTTATTACACTTGTTTATGCTTATGTAATTTATGTTAATAAAGTTGATAGTCAATTTCATTGAATTTGCAATTGACTTTGCATTATAAATTATGTGGGGTCAAAATGACCCCTTGGTGCTTCTAGGAAGTTCGATTTCTCGGTACTTCTAGTGTTAATCCCGATGGTACACCGAAAGAGTGGTCTAAACCCGTTGACAGAGTAGATAATGCGGCGTATATTCACGATTTAGCTTACAATCAATACTCCGATACGGCTAATAGGAATGTAGCTGATAGAACTATGATTACTGCTTTGAATAATATTTCTAACCCAAGCTTACGAGAACGAATAGAGAGGAGTTTAGTTAAGCCTATTTTATCAGCTAAATCGAGTTTGGGATTAGGTTTAAAAAAAGCTTGAAATGGACTGACCAACTAGCGGATGAATTGCATAAACCCGTAGTAAGGCATTTTAGAAAAAGGAAGGTGTACGTCGGGGGTATAGACGACATTTGGGCAGCTGATTTGATCGATATGCAAGCGTTCGCCAAAGATAATGATAACGTGAAATACTTGTTAACGGTTATAGATATATTTTCAAAGTATGGTTGGATCGTACCACTGAATGATAAGAGCGGAAAATCTACGGCTAGTGGTTTCTTGAAAATATTAAAGAGTGGAAGAAAACCAGGTAAAGTATGGGTTGATAAAGGAAAAGAATTTTATAATAAAGATGTACAGAATTTAGTTGAGTTGTATTCCACTGAAAATGAGGAGAAATCCTGTGTTATTGAGAGATGGAATCGAACGATGAGGGAGAGAATGTTTAAGTATTTTACAGCTAATTCAACTCGAAGATATATTAATGTATTAGATGAAATGGTTAGTAATTATAATAACGTGAGACATTCTTCTATAAAAATGACTCCCTCTAAAGCGAGCCTGAAAATTAATGAAAAGACTGTATGGATGAATTTATACGGTGATGAAATTTCAGAACCCATTAAGCCTATGTTCTCGGTAGGTGATAAAGTTAGAATAACGAAGAAAAAGACTACATTTGAAAAAGGATACACGGCTAGATGGTCTGAAGAGGTGTTTACCGTGTCTCGAGTTCAATACACTGATCCTCCAACCTATAAGATTAAAGATTATAACGGAGAAGAAATTCAGGGGTCATTCTACGAGCAAGAGCTACAGAAGACGACTCAAGAAATATATAGGATTGAAAAAGTGATTAGAAAACACGGGAAGAAATCTTTGGTTAAATGGCTTGGTTATCCTGAGTCCTTTAATTCATGGGTCGATAACGAAGATTTAACGACCGTGTGACGGCTCATCATCGAAACTGACGACTGATCGAAACTGTTGGGAACTTTCGCGACCTATAACTCATCGATCGATACCTTGGGGATTTCCGATAGTTTCGATCGATGAGTCATAAGCGAGAACTTGGGTATTATTATATAGAAATGTGGTTTCTTATTGGTTTAATTTGTAATAATAACCTATAGTTTGGTGACGATTTTGAAAATGGCCCAGAGGATTTACTTCTCCTCTACTCAGGCTGTCTATTCTGTTAGTAGTTAAGATTGTTTCAATTGCATAACATGTAAATGTACAGCGCAGTGCGTTTGTCAGGCGCTTAATTAAAAGAAAAGATATTATTATTATTATTAGTATTAGTAAAAACTTTAAAAATAGTCATCAGAATAAAGAACATTGAGCTTCAAATAAGTTACAGAACATCATATAAAAAAATTGTCTTTTTGAGCTAAATTAATTCCCCAGGAGCTGGTTGTTAACCGCATAGGTTATTCCCTCAATTCCATAGATAGATAGATAGATAGATAGATAGATAGATAGATAGATAGATAGATAGATAGATAGATAGATAGATAGATAGATAGATAGATAGATAGATAGATAGATAGATAGATAGATAGATAGATAGATAGATAGATAGATAGATAGATAGATAGATAGATAGATAGATAGATAGATAGATAGATAGATAGATAGATAGATAGATAGATAGATAGATAGATAGATAGATAGATAGATAGATAGATAGATAGATAGATAGATAGATATTGTATTGTATTGTATTGTATTTGAACACTTGTTATAGCGCCCCAACCAGATTTCCCATTCAGAGGCGCTCCCGACTACTGCGCGAACGCTGAATCGGAGTTTCACGCCGAAGCGCATGAGCAATTGCGAGTGAAGGACTTGCCCAGAGTCCCTACGCGGCGACTTTGAGGTGGATCCGAACCCGCAACCCTCCAGCTGCAAGGCACCGAACATACCCCTACACCACCGCGCCCCAGTTGTATTGTGATGTATTGTGTGTTGTATTGTACTCCACGTTTATAATGCGACCGAGCCACCCGCAGTAAAGATCCGAGAAATTAATCTCTGATAATCCGACCCGACCGGGAAGCGAACCCGGGGCGCCGGCGCGGAAAGCGGGCACCAACCCACTCGGCCACTCAGGATCCTTAAATAGATAGATAGATAGATAGATAGATAGATAGATAGATAGATAGATAGATAGATAGATAGATAGATAGATAGATAGATAGATAGATAGATAGACAGATAGATAGATAGATAGATAGATAGATAGATAGATAGATAGATAGATAGACATATTGATAGATACGTATATAGATAGATAGATAGATAGATAGATAGATAGATAGATAGATAGATAGATAGATAGATAGATAGATAGATAGATAGATAGATAGATAGATAGATAGATAGATAGATAGATAGATAGATAGATAGATAGATAGATAGATAGATAGATAGATAGATAGATAGATAGATAGACATATTGATAGATACGTATATAGATAGATAGATAGATAGATAGATAGATAGATAGATAGA